>CAUYRH010163335.1:0-36401 GCA_963574655.1 Perodicticus potto | reverse complement strand
TAGGAAAACAAGCAGTATAAGTGAAAACAAGCTCAGTCTCAGAAATTCTTCTAAAAAGTAACGGCTGGCTCCGTGCCTGTGGCTCAACGGACTAAGGTGCTAGCCATGTACACCTGAGCTGGCGGGGTTCGAATCCAGCCCGGGCCCGCCGAACAACAATGACGGCTGCAACCAAAAAATGGCCGGGCGTTGTGGTGGACGCCTGTAGTCCCAGCTACTTGGGAGGCGGAAGCAGGAGACTCGCTTGAGCCCAGGAATTGGAGGTTGCTGTGAGCTGTGATGCCACAGCACTCTATCCAGGGTGACAGCTTGAGGCTCTGTCTCAAAAAAAAGAAAAAATAAAAAGTAACTGCTTATTGTTCGTTAGACTATAGATATAAACAAGCTTTATCTGGGTAAAAAAGCTAAGAAACACACATTATTATTATTATTATTATTATTTTTTTTTTTTTTGAGACAGAGCCTCAAGCTGTCACCCTGGATAGAGTGCTGTAGCATCACAGCTCACAGCAACCTCCAATTCCTGGGCTCGAGCGAGTCTCTTGCCTCCGCCTCCCAAGTAGCTGGGACTATAGGCACCTGCCACAACACCGGCCATTTTTTTTTTTTTTGGTTGCAGCTGTCATTGTTGTTTGGTGGGCCCAGGCTGGATTCGAACCTGCCAGCTCAGGTGTATGTGGCTGGCGCCTTAGCCTGTTGAGCCACAGGCGCTGAGCCAGAAACACACATTATTAACTGACTTTTTTTAAGACTATGAATTCGAGCTAATAAAGAAGAATGTATGTAGCAATTTCTTTTGCATTTGAAAGAAATTCTAATTGAATATTTTTTATAATTTATTATTAGTGTGGAGTTGAATGTCTTGAGACATACAGATGCAGTTTTAAGAAAAATGCAAAGAGATTCAGGGTACGTTTTACCCAGCTGCCCCCAGTAGTAGTGTCTTGCAGTAGTATAGCGCAATATCACAACCAGAGTACTGACCTCATACAGTCCACATACAGAACAATTCCATCACAAGGATCCCTCCTATTGCCCTTTTATAGCCACACCCACCTGTCCAGCCCCTCCCATCACTGATTCCTGGCAACCACTAATCTCTTCTTCATATCTATAATTTTTTCATTTCAAGAATGTTATGTAAATATAACAATCATATAGTTTGTAACCATTTGGGATTGGCCTTTTAACTTTTTTATTTTTTATTTATTTTATTTTTAGTTTATTTTTGTTTTTGGGATTGGCCTTTTTAATGCAACATAGTTCCCTGGAGATTCACCCAAATTATTATTATTATTATTATTTTTGAGACGGAGCCTCAAGCTGTCACCCTGGATAGAGTGCTGTGGCATCACAGCTCACAGCAACCTCCAATTCCTGGGCTCAAGTGAGTCTCCTGCCTCCACCTCCCAAGTAACTGGGACTACAGGCGCCCGCCACAACGCCCGGCCATTTTTTGGTTGCAGCTGTCATTGTTTGGCGGCCCGGGCTGGATTTGACCCCGACAGCTCAGGTGTCTGTGGCTGGCGCCTTAGCCCGCTGAGCCATAGGCACTGAGCTCACCCAAATTATTAAGTGTTATCAAAAGTTTATACATTTTTTTAATTGCTGATTAATATTTGAAGGCATGTATATACCACAGTTATTCACTTCCTGAAAAACATTAGCATTATTTCCAGTCTGGGCAATTATAAATAAAGCTATTATGAACATTAGTGTATCTGTTCTTATGTGAACATAAAATTTCATTTCTCCCTACCCTCATATTAATCAGAAATAAAAATAAATAAATAAAATAAATTAATACATAAAAAACTTCATTTCCCTGGGTAAATGACCAATAGTATGATTGCTGGCTCTTGTGTGTTTAATATCATAAGAAACTGCCAAACTGTTTTCCAGTGTGGCTGTACTATTTTACGTTTCCCACCAGCCAAGTATGAGTGTTCCAGTTTCTTTGCATTTGGTGCTGTCACTGTTTTTATTCGCCCCCCACCCCCTTGTTTGCCTGTGGATGTCCAATTGCTTCAGCATCATTTGTTGAAACAATTCATCTGTTCCTTCCTCCAGCAAATTGATTGTGCACCTTTGTCAAAAATCAGTTGGACACATTCTTGGGGTTCTGTGTCTGAATTCCCTATTCTGGTCTTTTGATCTACGTGTTTATCAGTCTCTAATACCACAATGTCTTGATTCCTATAGTAAGTCTTGACATTGGGTACAGAAATCCTTTCCACTTTATTCTCTTATTTCAAAATTATTTTAGCTATTCTAGGTCCTATTGCTTTCATGTGTTAATAAACTTTACTATGTTGAATATTCCATCCATGAGCACAATGTGTCTCTCCATTTCTTTGATTTCTTTCATCAGCATTTAAACATTTTCAGGATACATCTTGTACGTGATTTTCTTACTGCTATACCTACGTATTTTCTTTGGAGCTACTGAAATGGTATTATGTTTTAAATTTCAATTTCTACATGCTCATTGTTACTATATAAAAATGAGATTAAATTGTACTTATTGATCTTATGTTCTGATACCTTGGTGAATTCACTTATTATTTTGAGGACTTATTTTTCCTTTTATAGATTGTGATTTTCTACATAGATAATCATGTCATTGCAAGTAGGACCAGTTTTATTTTTTCCTTTTTGATCTGTATGCTTGTATTTATTTTTTCTTCCCTTATGGCAGTGGCTGGGAATTCTAGTACTATATTTAGTAATAGTGGTGACAACAGACATCCCTACCTTGTTCCTGGTCTCTGAGGAACCATTCAGTATTTCACTCTTCAGTATGATGTTACTTGTAGGCATTTTAAAGATGTTACCAGAACAAGAAAGGTCTCCTTCATTCCCAGTTTTCTGAGAATGAGTGTTGGATTTTGTCAAATGCATTTTCTGTGATCGTTGTTATGATCATAAGGAATTTTTTCTTTAGCTAGTTGATATGTAGATTATACTGATTGATCTTTGAATGCTGAACCAGCCTTGTTGTACTTAAAATAAATCACACTTGGTCGTGGTATGTAAACTTTTTATACACTGCTGAATTTAATTTGCTAATGTTTTATTGAGGATTTTTGTGTCTTAGTTCATGAGAGATTTTGATTTATGGTTTTCTTTTGTGAGACAAAGTAGCAGACATCTGCCTCTTGTCAGCCACAGGTTGGCCCTTGCTGTGAAGAAGCGATGTTTACTTATTCTGCTTGTCGTTATAAATTTACAAACTCCTAACTCAGTGGTTGAGCACAGCCCACCAGAAAAATGCCTGAAATGTGATAAGCAAGATAGAGAACACGGTTTCTAAATCTATTGCCTGAATCACTGCAATTTTAAAAAAAATAAGTATAATGATCCTAGCCTTTGCTTTTTCCTGTACATAAGGTACCATCTGACAAGATTAACAATTACGCTTCTATAATCGATAACCGGGTGTACTTTCACACTCAGACTTTGATCAGATTTGCTTTAATGTAGCTTCTGAGCGCATTTGATATAACTTCTAAGCCATGGGAAAACTCCACAACTTGTATGTAAGCTGTGAGCTGAAACATCGCGTTGGAGCAGGCTGACAGAAACTCTCTGAAAAGCTACTCCTGGTCTGTAGTCCTCAGTGAGACTCGGAATAAAGCTAACTTCAATTCTTTAAGAGCTTGATTTTTTTTTCTTTAGTTGACATTTTTATTGTGATATCATTATCTGGTTTTTATGTCAGCGTAAGACCAGTCTCATAAATTGTGTGGGGAAAGATTTTTTCCTTTACTGTTTGGGGGGTGGGGCGGGGGAGGGAGATTGTGTAAAATTGGTGTTTTCTTTAACTATTTGAAACAATTCCTCAGTAAATTAACTAGGCCTGTATATATTTTTAGGAGCTTTTAAATTAAAAATTTGATTTCTTTAATGGATATAGGACTAGTCATATTACCCATTTCATCTTGGTTAAGTTGTGGTAAGTGTGGCTTTTGAGGAATTGGTCCATTTCTTCTCAGTAGTCAAATTTATGAGCATATTTTTTTTGTAGTATTTCATTTATGGTACTGGTTATTTGCATTTTCTTTCTTTTCAGTTTTTTCTATCTTGTTAGAGGTTTATCTTTTTTATTTTTTCAAACAATTAGCTTTGTATTTGATGATTTTTCCCTATTATTTTTGTTCTAAATTTCATTGATTTTTCACTCTTATCTTCATTATTTCCTCCCTTCTACTTACTTTGGGTTTATTTTTCTCTTCCTTTTCTAAAGGTTCTTCAGATGAGTGTTTAAATTATTGATTTGAGATTTTTTCTCTTTTCTAATATAAGCCTTTACTATTATAAATTTTCCTTTCATCTGTTTTAGCTCCACCCTACATATTTTCAGTATGTTGTAGTTTCATTTTAATTTAGTTCTGCATATTTAAAAATTTTTTCCTTCAGTACTTCCCCTTTGACTCATGGGTTATTCAATAGTACATTGCTTAGTTTCCAAGTGTTTGGAGATTCTCCATCTGTCTTTCTGCTATCGACTTCTACTTTGATTCCATTATGATCAAAGAATTTATTTATTATGATCTTAATTCTTTCAAATTTTTAAAATTTGTTGAGTTTTTTTATATGGCCCAGGATATAGTCTATCTTGGTGAATGTACCATAGGCACTTACAAATAATATGTATTCTGATGTTGTTAGGTGGGGTGTTCTACATATGCCAATTTTGTTGGTTGGTGTGTTGTTCATTTCTTCTATATCATTGCTAATTTTCTGTCTAGTAGTTCTACCAATTGCTAAGAGTGGGGTGCTAAATTTCCTAACTTTAATTATAGATTTTCAATTCACTTTTTCAGCTCTCTCGTGTATTTTGAGACTCTGTTATTTGGTATCTATACATTTAGGATTGCTATATCTTTCTGGTAGATTAATCTTTTTATCATTATACATGTATAATGGTCCTCCTTGTCTTTGGTAATTTTTTTCCCTTGAAGTTTACCTTATCTGACATTAATATAGTCACTCCTGATTTTCTCTGCCTTAAAGTCCATTTTATCTTATATTAATGTAGCATTTAGAGGGCTCATGTTTGTATGTTATATTTTTTCCACTCTTATACTTTTGACTTACCTTTATATGTGATGGGAATTCTTGTAGATAGCATATTGTTGTATCATTTGTTTAATCTGCTCTGCCAATATCTGTCTTTTTCTTGGTGCATTTACATTAATTAATAATTTTCCTTTTTATTATATATTTCTGCTGTTTCATCTTCCTTTCTGGTTTTGTTTTTGTTTTTGTTTTGGAAGAGTCTCACTCTTTCACCCTGGGTAGAGTGAAGTGGTATTATCATAGCTCACAGCAACCTCAAACTCTTGGGCTCAAGAGATTCTCTTGCCTCAGCCTCCTGAGTAGCTGGGACTACAGGCATGCACTACCTCACCCAGCTCGTTTTTCGATTTTTAGTAAAGACAGAGTCTTGCTCTTGCTCAGGCTAGTCTTGAACTCCTGAGCTCGAGCAATCCACCTGCTTTGACCTCTCAGAGAGCTAAGATTACAGGTGTGAACCACCACGCCTGGTCTGTTCCATCTACTTTTCATTCTCTATTTCTCTTTTACCTTCTTATAGGTTATTTAAACATTTGATTTTAGAATTCCATATTGATTTATTTATAGCATTTTTTGAGTATATTGCTTTGTATAGTTTTCTTAGTGGTTGCTCCAGGTGTAATTTTTCAGTAATTAAAACATGTTGTGTCACTTTCTCCTCATACCTCTGGTCTCAGAGGAGGAATCTGAAGTCATTGAATTGATATCGTGCTATAAATAATGCATTCTCTTTGACTACTTTTAAGTTTTTTTCTGTCTTTAGTTTTCAAGAGTGTAATTATAGCATGTTTTGGCATGGGTATATTTTAGTTTATAGTAGTTAAACTTGTAAAATCTGTAAGTTTATGTGTTTTATTAAATTTGGGAAATTTTCAGTCATTATTTATTCAAATACTATTTCAATTCCATTCTCTCTTTCCTCTCCTGGAGTTCCAATAGTGTGAATGCCATATCTTTTGTAACTGTCCATAGTTACTTAAAAAGAAATACGTTAACAGACATCTAGAGAACATTTTCCCCCAACATACCTTCTCAGCTTATGGATTATTCTCCAAGATCAATCATATCCTATGTCAAGAATCAAGCCTCAAAAAATAAAAAAAAATATATAAATTTTATCATTACAGATCACGATGGAATAGAAGTACAAATCAATTCCAACAGAAGCACTCATCCTAACTCAGTCATGGAAACTAAACTTATTGCTGAATGATATCCATGTCAAGGAAGAGATAAAGATGGAAATCAATAGATTCCTTAAACAAAATGACCATGAGGCCACAAGTTACAAAAACCTATTTTGTGCCTAAGCAGTTCTAAGAGGGAAATTTATTGCCTTCAATGCCCATATCCAGAAATCAGAAAAAACACAAATCGACAAGCTAATGAATCATCTCAAGGAAATGAAAGAAGAGGAGCAATCCTATCACAAACCCAACAGAAGAAAAGAAATAACCAAAACTGGATCAGAAATAAATGAAGTCCAAAACAAAAGAGCCATTGAGAAGATTAACAAAACAAAAAATTGGTTCTTTGAAAAGATAAATAAAATTCATAAGCCATTGGCTACATTAATCTGAAATAAAAAGTAAGATCTCTAATAAGTTCAATCAGAAACAGAAAAGGGGAATAACAACAGATATCATAGAAATACAAACTGTTATCACTGAATACCACAAAAATCTCTATGCCCCCACATTCGAAAATGTGGAGAAAATGGACAATTTCCTGGAATTGCACTATTTCCCTAGATTCAACTAGAACGAAATAGAATTCTTGAACAGACTGATATCAAACTATGAAATTGAAACAATAATAAAAACTCTTCCAATAACAACAACCAAAAAAGTCCTGGGCCGGAAGATTGTACATCAGAATTAACCTTCAAAGAAGAGCTGGTACCTACATTGTAGAATCTATTCCATAACATTGAGAAGAAAAGCATTCCCAAGACCTTCTGTGAAGCAAACATCACTGATACTGAAACCAGGAAAGGACACATGAAAAAAGAAAACTCCAGACCAATATTTTTAACAAATATAGATGCAAAAACATTCAATAAAATCTTAGTGACCAGAATTCAGCTACACATCAAAAAAATAATTTGTCATAACTAAGTGGGCTTCATTCTAGGAATGCAAGCCTAGTTCAGCATATACAAATCTATAAATATAATTCACCACATAAACAGAAGTAAAAACAAAAAATTACATAATCCTCTCAATAGATGCTGAAAAAGCAGTTGATAAAATTCAACATCCTTTTTGTATAAGAACACTTAAGAAAACTGGCATAGGTGGAACATTCCTAAAATTGATTGACACCATCTACATCAATCTCAAGCCAACATCATACTGATGGGAGAAAGGCTGAAAGTGTTTCTGCTTAGAACAGGAACCAGATAAGAATGTTCTCTTTTGCCACTACTATTCAACATAGTGCTCAAAGTCCTAGCCAATGGAATCAAACAAGGATATTGAGGGGGCCCAAATGGGCTCAGAGGATGTCAAACTATTACTCTTTGCAGATGACATGATCTTAAAATTAGAAAACCCCGAATATGCAACCAAAAATACTCTTGGAATTGATAAAGAAATACAATGTCTCAGAATATACAATTAATATGCACAAATTAATATCCTTCATATACACCAATAACAATCAAGCTGAGAATCAAATCAAAGACACAATATCCTTCACTATAGCATCATAGTGAGTGAAATACCTTGGACTATATTTAACAAAGGATGTAAAGGATCTCTATAGAGAGACCTTTGAAACACCGAGAAAAGAAATTGAGGAAGATGGTAACTGATGGAAGAACATATGCTCCTGGCTTAGAGAAATCAACATTGTTAAAATGATTATACTACCCAAAGTGATCTACAGATTCAATGCAAATCCCATTAAATTACCAACATCATACTTTGCAGATATAAAAAAAAATAGTTCTGTAATTCATATGGAATCAGGAAAAAAACCCAAACAGCAAATGTAATTGTACAGAATAAGAACAAATCTGGAGAACTCACTTTACCAGACTTTAGGTGATACTACACATATAAACCTATAGTGATCAAGACAGCATGGTATTGCCATAAAAATACAACATAGACCTATGGAACAGAAAATAGAATCTAGAAATGAAACCAGCCTCATATTTCCGTCTGATCTTTGACAAAACCAACAAAAGCCTATCCTGGAGAAAAGAATCCCTATTCGATAAATGGTGCTGGGAGAATTTATTAGCCATATGTAAAAGACTGAAACTGGGCCTGCACATCTCACCACTTACAAAAATTAAAACACGATGGATAAAAGATTTAAATCTAAGATGCAAAATTATAAAAACCCAGGAAAATAGTAAGGGAAAAACTCTTAACCTTATTGACCTAGGGAAAGAATTTGTGAAGATGACTTAACTGACAATTGCAGCAACAACAAAAATAAATAAATGAGACCTACTCAAGTAAAAGAGGTTCTGCACAGCTAAGGACACAATCAACAAAGCAAAAAGATAACCTACAGAGTGGGAAAAGATATTTTCATGTTTCCCATCTGACAAAGGGCAGATAACCAGAACGTACAAAGAACTCAACAAAATCAACAAGAAAAAAATCAAACAACCCCATTAAAAACTGGGCAAGAGAAATGCAAAGGAACTTTTCCTATGAAGAGAGACTAATGGCCAATAAGCACATGAAAAAAATGCTCATTGCCTCTAATCAGCAGAGAAATGCAAATCAAAACCACATTGAGATATCACCTAGCTCCACAGAGAATGGTTCATATCATAAAGTCCCAAAGCAACAGATACTGGCACGGATGTGGAGAGAAAGGAGCACTTATACACTGTTCATGAGACTGCAGACTTGTGCAACCTCTATGGAAAGCAGTATGGAGATTCCTCAAAGAACTAAAAGTAAACCTCCCATTTGATCCTGCAATCTCATTATTAGGTATTTCCCCAAAGGAAAAAAAGTCATTCTATCATAAACACTTGTACACAAATGTATCTGATCATGATATGAACTCGGATATGGATTCTGGTCCATACCTTCAAACTAGGGGTGGGCTGTTGACTGGACCTTAGATTTCAAACTTCAAAACTCATAGTTTTACCTCAGATCTGAACATCATACCTGAACCTCGATATGACTGTGGTGGTGGATATTGGTCTGGGACTTCTGACTTGACCATCAGCCTTGGACCTAGAGTTTGAACCTTGATTCTGGACTTTCATAGTGGAATTTGGGCTGTTACTGGATCTCAGGGTTGGACATGTTCTTTGCATTTAGGCTTTGAACTTGGGAAATAACTTCAAATTTATACATTATACCTTGGAGTTGGTACTAGGACGTGTACCTCAAACGTGAATCAGAATATGGACAATGGATCTTTGACTTGGACCTCTAAACTTGGACAAGGACTGTGAACATGGGTGTGTACCTGAACTTTGAACCTCTGCAATGGACCCTGACTTTGTATCAGTAACTGAATCCTGGACCTGAACTCTGTATTTGAAACATGGACCCAAACCTCAGACCTAGACTGTGTGGTCTTGGACTAGGATCTTGGATTTGAACTGAATATGGGAGCTGGATTAGGACCTGGAATTTAGAACTGTATCTTAGACCTTAGAACTGGACCTCTAAACTTGGACTTGGACCTTATACCTGGAATGCTAACCTGAACCTGAAACTGACCTGGGATGTGGATTTTGAACCTGGAATTTAGTCATGGATTTTTTTTGAGTTCCTTGGATCTTCCAGTATACCTGGAGCTTGAACCTGTATCTAGATCTTATACTTATATATTAATCTAAAACTAGACTAAGACCTGGACCTAAGAACTTGTCCTTAACTCTCTGTAATGAACCTACATTTAGAGCTGACCTTGGATCTGGAATTGGACATGGATCTTAGAAATCAATCTTGGGCCTTGGACCAGAACTTCAGACCAAGACCTTGAACCTATACTCTGTAAACTTTGGCTCTTGATCTCAGACTTTAAAATTTATTTATTTATTTGACCCAAATTTATACCTAGAAATTAGACTTGAACTTGGGCCTTGGATCTTGCTTTCATTTAGGCACTGAACCTGAACTTAGACATTGAAATTAGACTTGAACAGGGACCTTATTCCAGGACTTTGACTTTAGATCCCTGCATTGAACTTGCATTTGAATCTGGACCCTACCTGGAATTGGAATTGGACCTTTAAAGTCTTGGTTGTCAGACCTAAACCCAATTGTAGGTCTCAGAATAGGTCCTTGACAAGAACCTGAACACAGTTCAGGATGTGGCTTTTAAAATTTTGATTTGAACCTTGGGCCTGGACCTCACACTTAGGACTTGAACTTGGACTTAAATCATGAATGAAAATGTTGAATTTGATCTGGTCCATGGATTGGAACTTGAAACTTGAATTGAAATCCAAATCAAACTTTAATCTTGAAAATGGACCTGGATGTTTGGCTTTCACTTGGACTCTGATGGGAATCAGAACCTGCCCTGTACTTGGGATTTATCCTGGACCTTAAACCTAGACTCTGGACCTGGACCTAGTCCTTGGACTTCAGACTTGGACTTCAGACTTTGATATATAAAATGGTACTTGGACTTCGACTTGGATTCAACCTGGACTTGAACTTTTACCTTGGATATAGATTTTTTTTCCAGGAAATTAGAACCTGAACTTGGACTTGGTTCTTGGGCAGAATCTAGAACATGGACCTAGACTTTAACTTTATGTCTGTCATTGACTTCAAAATGTTACCTGGATGTGATTTTTTTATAACCTTAATCTGGATCAGGACCTAGACATTGGAACCATATCTTGGACTTTGACTTTGGTCTGGATATTTAACCTTAGATATGGACCCTAGACATAGACCTGACCTTAGAGATTGACTTTGGATCTAGATTTCTGATCTAGAATGGATGTTGAACCTGAACATTGAACCTGGGTTTTCCTAGTTATTTGGATGTGACCTTAGAGTTGGAACTTGGACGTGAACCTGTACCTTGGACTTCGATCTTAGACCTAGACCTCTAGCATTATATGTTGACTTTATGCTTATATCTCTGTCATGGACCAGGACCTGACTTTATACGTGAATGTAGGATGTGAACCAGGAATTTGACATGGACATTGGATCTAGTATTTGGACTGAGATTTGTGTAGTTCCTTGAATATGACCTTAAACATGGAACTTGATCATGAAATTGGACATTGGTTTTGGACCTTAGTCCTGTACCTGGCCTTGGACTTTGGAAATAGAGCACATAACTATGTACTGGTCCTGGCCCTTGGTTCTGGGTCAGGAACACTAATCTTAGACATTGACTTCAACCTTGAATGTGGCCTTTGGACCTAGTACCTGAATCTTAGACTTTTCTTTTCATGGGACCTTGGGCCAGATCTTAGACTTGGAAAATGAACCTGGACCTTTTACTTTTACTTTGGAGATGGACTTTGATGTTGTAACTGAAGTTTAGATTTTGATTCTGATTCTAAGCTTGCTTGCTTTCTTTTCAAGCAAGTATACCTGATTTTATTTAATTTTCAATAAGAACATATTTTGAGAACAATATATGAGACTGGGCTTGTTTATACACTTGGGAAAACTACTTGTTTTCTCAAATACTTCTCTGATTCATCTTAATTTGCTTTAATTTTCAATAAGAATGTTCTTTTGATAACAATAAGTGATAATGGACTTTTTCACACAAACACTGTTTAGATTCACTTTAACTCACTCCAACTTGCAATAGGAGCTTTTGAAAACTCTATGTGATTCTTGGCTCATTTTGTGCTAATGGACTTTTTCACGCAAACATTGTATAGATTTGCTTCAACACACTCTGAAACTTGCAATGGGAACTTTTGCAAACTCTATGTGATTCTTGGCTCATTTTCATAAATGCTGCCAGAATTCTTCAGTGTAATCGAGATGAATATGTGTTTTTTTAGATTTTTGCGTAGATAATACTTAAGTTTGTTATGGTTTGCTCTATAATGCAACATGTCTGAGGTCTAGGTTCAAAGTCTTTATACCATGTCTAAAGTTCTAAACCTTGCCCAGTGATCCAGATCCATACCAGGTCCAAGTTCTAGTCCTAAGGTCAGGACAAATATGAGTTCAAAGCAGGTCCAGAATCCGTATCTAAAATCCATACTGAAGTATGGCATCTAGATATGAAGTCTAGGTGCAATGTCCACCTATGATGCCAAAGTCTAGATCCAGGTCCAAAATTCAGTTTTAAGATCAAAGTCCAGAGAAAGTTTCATGGGTTAGGTTATCTCCTATGTGCATTTCAAAGCAAGATCCAAGTCTGACATCTAGGTTCAGATCTAGGTTTTTAAAGCCCAGGTCCATGGTCAGTCTTAATGATCTGGTAAAATTCAGCCAAAGGTGGAGGACTAAGGTGCAGATACAAAGGTTAAGTCTATGTTCAAGGTTCAGGTCAAGGTGTATGGTCCAGGTTCAAAGTTCACATCCATTGCCCAGGTTTAGGTCTAAAGTCAGTCTAAATCAGCGGTTCTCAACCTGTGGGTTGCGACCTCTTTGTTCCATTTGTAACACTGTGGCAATTAGGAAGGTTGAGAACCACTGGTCTAAATCCCAGAGCAGCTTGAGGTCCAAGGTCCAGGTCAAGTGTTAAGGACTTATGTTCAGTTTAAAGGACTTCATTTAAGGTCTGTCAGGTCTATGTCCAATGTCCAGATCTGATGCCATAGTCCAATTTCTAGGCCAAAGGTCTATAGTTTATCCTTAGAGTCTAGGTCCAAGGTCTGAGGTCCACAACTGTGTTTTAAAGTCCAGGACCAATGGCCTGATCCTAGTTTCATAGTTTTATTTCAAGGCCCAAGTCTGGCTCTAGGTATAGGTCTATAATTTAGGCTCCAGGTCCAATTAAAATCCAGTTTCCACATCCAGGTACAAGATCAGATCTAGATTCAGATACAAGTTCCACATTTAATGTCATGGTCCAATTTCCAGGTCAAAGTTTCGAAGTTTATTCTTATTTGAGATTTAGATTCAGAGTTTCAATTCAAAGTCTGGGTATAAAATCTCAAGTCCACAACTGAGGACAAGTTCAAGTTCTGGGTATAAAATCTCAAGTCCACAACTGAGGACAAGTTCAAGTTCTGTTCCAAGGTTCAGAATCTGGCTCCAGATGTAGGTCCAAGGAACAGGCATAATATCAAGTCAAAGGAGCTTTCAAATCTGGTCCCAGGTCAAACTAAACACCCAAGCCCCGTTCCAAGACCAATGGTCCAAGTCCACATCTGAAGACCAGATCTGAAATTCAAATTTCACTTCCAGGATCTAGGAGTAGATCTTAGTTCTGGTTCAAAGTCCAGGTCCAAGATCTATATCTATAGTCTGGTCCAATATTAAGGTCCTGAAGAAATCCTGTTCCAAGGGACTGAGGTCAGGTCCAAGGTACTCATGAAACAAAATGTTATTTTTCCTCACATAACTAAACATAGATGACTCTTGAACAACCACAGGTTTAAACTGCATGGCTTCCCATATACGTGGATTTTTATCAATAAACCTATTGAAAATTTTTTGATAATTTAGAGAATTAAAAAACCCCACAAACCATGTAGCTTAGAAATATTAAAAATCTTAAGAAAAGGATATGTCATGATGCATAAGATATATGTAGATACAAGTCTATTTTATCACTTATTGCTGTAAGTATGTATGCAAATCTATTTTAAAAAGTTAAATTTATAAAAACTTACACACATACTTACAGACTGTAGATGGTGCCATTTGCAGTCAAGAAAATGTAAAGAAGCAGTATTAACAAAGCCTTCACTGCATTTTCTTAGTTATTGTGTTAAGACATTTATATTCTACATTTAGTAGATTTAACATGTACCCTTGTAAAATGCACCATAGGTTTTGTTAACCAGTTTGATAAAAGTATTTCAAATTGTATATAAAACCAGCACATTGTACCCCATAATTACATTAATGTATACAGCTATGATTTAATAAAAAAAAAGAAGCAGTATTAAATAGTAACCTGCATAAAATCAACCCTAGTGCATACTGTGCAGTAGTAATAATTTTGCAGCCACCTCCTGTTGATAGTGAGGTAAGCTCAAGTGTTGCCAGTATCCACTTAAAATGCCACGTGTTGGTAATTATCTCCACGTGAGCAGTTCAGCAATTCATCTCTACAGTAAATTGCCCACTGCCATAAAAAAGCGAAGTATTAGAATTTCCAAGTATTTTTCATTGTGTTTAGTGACTAACACCATCAGACCCATACAATACCATAATTAATGAGGCTGGAAGTGCCCTAAGAAGCAGAAAAAAGTCATGATATTACAAGAAAAAGTTAGATTGCTTGATATGTATCATAGTTTGAGGTCTGCAACTGTGGTCGCCTGCCATTTCAAGACAAATACCGTGTAAGGACCATTGAAAAAAAAAAGAAAATGAAATTCATGAATCTGTCACTGCAAAAACATTGGAGTTTTTGTGAAATAGCTTTTTATCTTGTATTGAAAATGCAATTTTTATGTGGGTACAGGAGCGCTAAGTGAAGTCATTATGTGACAATTTGAAGTAAAAAGGAAGGTGGAGGATCAAATGCCGGAGAATTTAATGACGGTATAGGACGATTTAATAATTTTACAAAGAGATTTGGCTTGAAAATTTCAAAATAATAGAACAGCTTCAGCCAACCAAGAAGGCAGCAGATAAGTTCACAAATTCCTTTAAGAAAATCATTGAGGAAAAAGGACATGTGCCTGAATAGGTTTTTAGTGTCTCAGAAGCAATTCTGAAATTTCACGGGGTAGACACTGTGAGTGCCCCTATTGGGGAGGTGAAGCATTCTTCCTGATAATGCCTTGGGTTTGCTCATTGAGAAGTTCCTTCTTCTCCATTATCCTTCTTGGCTAAGATGAGATGGGGGTTGGGAATATATTTTCCCTGTAGGCTGCATAGATGGCTTAGCCTACTTCCTGCAAAATAAAGGAAAGTTGGGGGACATGGGGTCAGTCACAGTATTCTTCCAGTTCAGGATCATTTCTTTGGCAGTTCAAAAACTTAGTAGATTTATTGTCTGTTTGGTCCCGGTCAGTTCCATGTACCCGTAACCATAAACACAGTTCTTTCCAAGATTAAGTTCTCGGGTTCACCATATTCTTTGCTTTTTTCCCTGGCTGCCCCCCCTCTTCTTCTCTCTCATGCTCATTCTTATTCTGAAGAAGGATACTTTGAGGCTATTAGATTTCTGTGGGAAAGCACTACTCTTAATCTGATTTTTGCCCAAAGTCTGCGTTTTAGTGGGGTTTGTACTCAAAGGCTTTCTCAACGTTGTAATTAGAATCTCTAAGTGATTGGCTTTCTCAGCTATGTGAGACCCCACATTTCTATATTGTCTCTATTCAGTTTTATTTCTGATGGCAAATGATTCCCAAAGTGCTTTTTCTCTTTTAAAATCTGGCCTTTGAGGTCAAGGCCAACAGATACTATTATTTTGTTTCTATACCTCCCCTATAACCACAAGTTTTATTAACCATATCATCTTCCTCCCACCTTACTGCAGGTGATAGTTTGCCATGATAGAACTTGGCATATCCTCTTTCCAGCTTTCTGTCTCAGTTTCCTCGCCACCACTGTCTTGACTATTAAGCCGTTTCTTAGGTTTATGTTACAGCAATACCTCCTTCTGACATTAATTTTCTACATTAGTTAGGATCAGCTGGGTTATGTGGTAGTAATAACATGGGACACTGATATTTCCTGAATATCAGTGATTTGACACAACAAAAGGCTAGGCTTATTGGCAGGTGGGGTGGGAGAGTACTTCGCAGTCATTCCAGAACTGAGGCTGACTGAGGCACCATCAGTTTTTAGTTACTATACCTGGGACTGGTGACCAATGGCCAAGAAAGGAGAGAGACTGGAGACTTGTACATGGGACTTTCATTGCCTCAGTCTAGGGATGTTACACCTCACTTCTGTTCATATTTCAGACTGTTCATATTTCATAGGTCAGAACTCATCATATGATCCCCAAATAGCCAAGGAGATGAAAAATGCAGTCTGTTCAAGACACTCTCTACTTCATATCATCGCCCTGGGAGTAGCCCTGCAGTCTACCCTCAACACAAGGTTTGTTTTTTGTTTATTTTTTTTTTTGTCTTTTTTTTTGTTACTGCTATATCCCTAATGCCTGATGCTTAGTAAGTGCCTAATAAATATTTAATGAATGAATGACTAAACAGACTACGTTTCTTAGATGAATCCAACAGGGGGCAGGAAGAAACCACCAGGTCCAAGCACCCCTGGCCGCACTGGAGAGTGGATTTGCAGGTGTGTGGCCTCCAGAAGGAGGATGGGTGGGGACCAAAATCCTACCTCAGGGACTGGGTGCATAATCCCAGCTCAGGGAAAGGAGCTGAGGCCTTAGGTATGTCAGGGAGTCAAACTTACAGCTGGGATGATGCCATCTTCTCTGAAATCCCCTAAGCAAAGATGGAATCTCAGCCTGCCAGCCTAGGATCCTGTTCAGAAATGGTCCCAGGGTAGAAAGTGAGTTTTGCATGAGTCACTGAGCCAGGTTGCTGGTGTGTATTGGGCCCAAATTACTAATTTCATCCATGGTCTGGGATCCTCAAGCCGTGAAATCAATCTAAAAATTGATTCTGAGAAGACTTTATTCATCTTTATTCATAAGCTGCAAACTGGAAATAAATATTCATAATAGGAAAATGGATAAATGGTTTGTAGTATAGCATCATACAATGGAATCCTACTCAGTGATAAACAAGAACAAACTAGTGAAACACACAATAACATGGACAGATTCCAAAAGCGTTATTTAAGTGAAAGAATCCAGAAATAGAAAAGTACGTACTATAAGATTACATTATGTGAATTTCTAGAACAGGCAAATCTAGTCAGTGACAGCTTCATGGAGGGATGTGGAGACTGACAGGGCAGTTGCACGGGGCACTTTCTGGAGGAATGTAAATGTACCATACTGTGGTTGGAGTGGTGGTTACATGGGTGTGTGTATGAGTCCAGACTTATTGAAATGCATCTTATTGACATAATTGATACACTTAAAAAATGTTATGAGAAATTGGAAAGTTGGTTTAAAAAAACAAAAGTGAAATAGATTCTAAGCTGGTGAGCTCAGTGGGGCCTGGCAGAGGTAACTGCCAAACTGCCAAAAGTGTACACCATTTGTGGTGAACCCACTTGTCTTGTTCAAACCCATCCTTGTGGATTTGACCCATAACCAACTCCAGTACTCTTGTACTGGTGATTGGTTCACAGAAAGATAAGTGACACAATTTAGGTCAATGAGAAATGTTGAGCATTCCTCTTGGGACAATTTCCATAAAAGGAAATTATGTGGGTTTTTTTTTTCTGCCTCAGTTTCATCTGAGGGCTTAAATGAGCCAAATTCTCATTTTGTCATCCCCCAGCTATGTGCTTCAGCTTCCTTAGCTTTAAAATGGGGATAACAATAGCAGCTTTGCCCGACATTGTTCAGATGATGTACTCATTTAGTTGCCTGACATTGTTCAGATGATTTACTCATTTAGTTGCAAGTAATTTTTTGAGCACTTGCTATGTGCCAGGGACTGTTCTAGGGGATAAGGAATATAAGCGTGAAGAAAAGTAATGACAGCTCCCACTATAAATGAGGCAATGAAGATAAAACCCTTAACAGTGTCCAATTCACAGTAGCCTTTGTTATAAGAATGATAATGTTCATTTCAATGTTCTATTAAAGCAGTGGTCCCTAACTTTTTTGGCACCAGGGACTGGTTTCATGGAGGACAATTTTTTCATAGACCAGATGGCGGAGGAGGATGGTTTTGGGATGGATCAAATACATTACATTTACCTCAGGTCATCAGATATTAGATTCTCATAAAGAGCACACAACCTAGATCCCTTGCATAGGTAGTGCAGCAGGATGCATGCTCCTGTGAGAATGCTGGTGTGACAGAAGGTAGAACTCAGGTGGTGATGGGAGCAATGGGGAGTGGCTGTAAATACAGATGAAGCTTCTCTTGTTTGCAGCCTGCTGTGTGGTCTGGTTTCTAATAGGCCACAGACTGATACCAGTTCACAACCTATGGCTTGGGAACCACGTGTTAAAGGACAATTTTAAAAAACTGATAAATTCACTACTCTTATACAGATGTAAAAATGAACACATCCTAAGAATTTTATGTAGCTAATTAATGAGAAAACTGTAAAAATGTTACACTCAGTTCAAAGGAGACTCTAAAGAACAGATATATTTGTAGATAGACAAGTAATATTAAAATGAATGTTCAAATGGATGCAAAACTGGCTTTTCCATAGAAGACTGCACAGAATTTATTTACATGTCTCTAGGCAAGAAAGCTTTTGCATTGCTATCAGTTATCTACCAAATGCAGAGTTGCAAATTAACTCCCATAGAATTAGCTAACCCAGACCAGTGTGCTCTAAACAATGTATAGTTTTCCACTGAAGCACAAATATTTCAGTTCTTTTGACCAAGCGAGTTTCCTGTATAAATTCAAAGAACTTCTCTAATTGTGGACCAAAAAGTTCACCGTGTTAGGGGGGTTCTGGGTGTGATGGAGGCATGTCAGGGGTTGCAGAGTGGGTTATGAGGGCAGGCTTCACAGAGGAATTGATGTTGGAGTTGTGTTAAAAGATGGCTAGGTATGCATACACCAGGGAGGAGAAGGTCACACAGGAAGAGGAAACATATCGATAAATGTGGACTTAGGTACAAGTAATGGAAACTGACATGAGTTTATTTAAGCAAGAAGTAGAGATTTATTGTATGGTCACAGGTGTCTCATGGGCCTAGAAGCCAGGGTGAAGAAGTGCCTTGGAATGATTTAGCAGCTGTGGTGCGGGTCCCCAATTCCCACATTTGCTCATTGCTTAGTTGTTTCTTTCTCTTGTCAAAGGTGAAGCAGGAGGCTAGTTAGAGCAGTAAGGCTAGACTTTATTCAGTATCAACCAGGGCAATGGGAAGAGACCCAAGTGAACTGAATTCAACCTTGACTTGTGCAGAGGTGCCTGGACCTTTAATTAATTAATTAATTCAAAGGGGCAAAGAGGGATTAGAGGTGGGGAACAAGCTTGAGTTGAGGCTGTTTTTTTTTTTTTTTTTTTTTTTTTTACTCTTGTTGCATCTCCTACAGCAGATAACAATACAAGTTAGAGCCCCTGGATTGGGAGGGTTTGCATTTCAAAGAGATGGCTCACAAGCCCCTGAGAAGACAATTCTGAGAGGTGGAAGATCCACATTTTAAAAGGGGAGAAAAAAGGTTTACAACCGTAGCTGCTCTAAGTGGGATGAGGTGGTGAGGGCTTGGGGTCCTGTCTATTACCAGGTTTTGGCTGGAATGAACATAAATTCTCCTGGCAGCACCGAGTCTTCTCAGGTGGGCACACAAAGGCGGGTAGGATCATCCTAAAGATGTAGCCTTGAGTGGTTAGTGTTCACTCAAATCTTGAGTGTGGAAGTAGACAAAAGCATTTGTGCTGAGAGTGTACAGTGTAAATAGGCCAAGTGAGGCCTAGTTGAAAAGAGGCCTCAGAGAAGCCTGTTCTAAAGTTTGGTCAAAAAGAGAGTTTTTGTCACGGTCTCCCCACAGACTGGCTCCTTTTGTTTTCTAGTCCAGGTGGCAGTATTGGAGGGGGGGGCTGCTTTAGTTCCCTCAGAGGCAGAGCCTGAGACAGGGGTCTGGATTGCTTGTTGGGGAAGGGCTCTCAGGTAAAGTCTGTAATGGTGGGAAGGCACAGAAGAGGGAAGGAGTCGGGGTGAGCAAGGACATGTCCTGCCCCAGGTGGAGGGGCCTTCGGGATGCAAGTCCACTGCAGAGCTGTTGTACCTTGAGGGCCGTCGGCTGGGGCCAGGCTGGCTCTCTGCATAGCCCATGGTTTTCCAGAGCAGGAGCAGCACTGGCATGTTGGCAGCCAACACAGAATCTATGGACTGGGTACACCTACGCTCGTGCAGGGATCTGGCCAGGGCACCCCACCGCACACCATGGCTGCCATCTACAACTACTTTATTTGAGATACTAGCCCTTCTGAGCTTGGAATGTCTTACATGAATTTCACATTCTGAGGATGGGGGCTCTTTGGTTAGCCCAATGATTTTGGAGTGCACACCAAACCAGTCAACCATGGTCCGGAGGCCAGGTCTGCTGGCCCACTCTTGATGGTGGTAGGGATGGTAGCAGGGAAGCTGCTAAATTGCACAAAGCTCCAGAGGCACCATTCATGCTGTAATCCACGTGGTTGTGGCCCACGGATGCCATTCACACAGGACACGACGTGTAAGGTACCCCTGGAGTAGGCACCATAAGGGCCCTAGTAGGAGGGGTTGAAGAGCATTTCCCAGATACAAGGTTGGACACATCAGCAGGACCCAGAGCACAGAGGGCTTTGTATTCCCCATTAAGTATTTTACCCACATTCTTCCACACAAGTGGGGGAGTTGGCAGAGAAATGTCCAATGGGGACAGAATTATAAGGGGGCTTTTATTTCAGTGCCCTGACTCACTGGGTGAAGCCCGTTACTGAACCGTATCTGCCCTGTGTTCTGTTCCCTTGATCTTCTGTCTCCTGCACAAGAGCTAGTTCACCTGGCGAACAGCTTACACGTTGACATGTTAGCAGCAAACACACACTCTGGCAACCATTCCTCTCAAAGTGCCTTTCCTTGAAGGAGAGACTCTAACTGGGGGAATGCCAAGCCTCTGGGGACAGGGTTTACAAGGAGGCCTTAGGAACCTGTCATATTCCCTGGTCAGACTGGGGAGCATACCACCTCCACCTCTGTCCTCTCTGTCTCAGTGGGAGCCCCAGCCGTGGGCCATGAGGCAACATCACCACCAGGTGGCAGTGGCGCCACATCCTTAAACAGTCGCATACTAATGGGGCGGTCAGGGAGGGTTTGTTTTTGCATGTCCCTGACCTCCCCTGGCATTGATTTGGCCTTAAGAAACTCTTCAGCGGACAGTCGACTTTGTGTAAATAAAAGAGGGTATGAGGGATCGAGCCCAGGCTGTGGAGCCACCAATAACAAGGGAATTACTGCTCTGTCACTTGGTGGCACCAGGCCTTGAGCAAGGGGCTTGATTTGTGCCTCGGTTTCCTCCCTATACAGCATAGGTGTGATAAAGTCCAGGGATCAGAACCAATTGTGTCACTGCAGCAATTTTCAAAGTAAGCCCCAATATTCTAGAATCATAATGTATTGAGGACTTATTATGTTTCAGGCTTGCTTTGCATGTATTAACTCATTTACTCTGCAAAAGAGCCTGTGAGGCACGTCTTATAACCACCCTTGTTTTCCAGATGGGCAAACTGAGGCACAGAGCAGTTCAGTACCTTCCCCAATGTCACACTGCTAATATAAGGCAGAGGTGGGATTCAAACCTAGGCAGGCTGCTCCAGAGCCCCTTTCACCTATCTACTTGGCTATACCCCACTAACACCAATGGGTGTCACCATCTGCTCCCACATTGCAGTCGCTAGCTACAAACCATGGCGGAGACTGTTTCCCAAGGAAAAGAAAAGATAGTAAAGTCAGAAGAAATACAAAGAGATGCATCTTTATCAGACCACCCAAAGCCTCACTCACTATCTACAGTTCATGACATGTGGACCTACAACTCACAGAGTCTTCTGCCAGATGTAAATGTCTTCTGCATCCAGAAGAAACAGCTCTCACCACCCTGCAAATTACTTCCTTGCAGGGTGTAAGGAAGGGTCCCTGCAGGCTGGCTCCTTAGAGTATGCAGGGATTTGGAGGGAGGCATAGCTGGCTCTCCTCTGGAGCCATCACTCCCCTCTGGTGCCCATCCTGAGCATCTAAAACACATCTCCTAATCCCCCTTCACACAGCCACATATGTCCTTACATTCCTGGCAGGCCGGTGATGATGTGAAGGATGGCAGGTGACTCCCTCTGTGCTGGGCTCACTGTTTCCACAGCTGTAGGAATGTCTTTGCCTGGCATTGCCCTGACATCATAGGGCCAGCTGCAGTGGCCTCCTGCTCTGGAGTTCCTCAGCACAAGCACCCCCTGGTCGCCAAGCAGAAGAGCCCCTACCCAGAAGCCGAGTCTGTGCTCTCTCAGATGCAGAGTGTTTTCTCTCCTGCCGCAGGCTGTGGGCGGCCATGCTCCACCTGACTGTCCAGGCCCCTCTGCCTGCAGCCTTCCTTATCTTTGTCTTCCTGGCCATGCTCAGTGAGGAGGCTCTTCATGTCTCCCCTGGAAGAGTGGAGCAAATATGGCTGCCAGATTTAGCCAATAAAAATACAGGTCACCCAGTTAAAATTGAGTCTTAGGTAAACAGTGAGTAATTTTTTAGTATAAGTGTATCCTAAATTTTGCATTTTATTTGACCTAAATATCTAGGTGTGGGACCCTCTCTGGGATCCCTCACTTGTGTGGGGCCATTTTGTAACATCTGCATCCCACAGTTTCCCTCTGATAAAAGGACAATTTATGGGGGGAGGGGAGCCCAGTCCTTTCCTCTCTTGCTGCCTTTTGACCTTCTAGAGCAGTAGTTCTCAACCTTCCTAATGCCGCAGTCCTTTAATACAGTTCCTGTGGGTTGCAACCAACAGGTTGAGAACTGCTGTTCTAGAGACTCTCCCCACCTCAGCCCTGAGAATCTCCCTCTCCTAGGAAGCAGGAGAAACTGGCCTTGACCTATGTCACAGTTCCTTGAAGTTTATAGACTACCTATAAATTTCATGCCCAGAGTTCTTCACGTTCTTACAACTCAAAGTTGACACTTGAAATTTAACAGCCAATCCAAGAGTTCCACTATCTTCTCCCATCTCTGCCATAGCAAACCTTCTCTGCAGGAGCTGTCGTGTTGGGGCCAAGGAAGAGCCAGGACACAGGAGGAAACACAGAACACATTTCCAGGTATTTCTGCAGCACACAGAGGGTCTCATTTAAATCTGCTCACTGTTCCATCCTTATTTCTTTCCAACTTGTGTTCCCATGGCCACTGGGGTGTTGGTTGTTACAGCGCTCAGACTGTTAGAGGACAGGCATACCTGGTCCATTCACATCTTTCTCCCCATCATCTGTCAGAAAATACAGCAATCAGCTCTTTATGCTGCTTCCCAGAGGAGTCTGTTATTGTGTCTGCTCCGTCAGTGGATGCCAAATGCATCGCCTCTGAGAATCCCAGCCCATCCGTCAGCTGCGTGACTAGGACTGAGATGAAAAGAGAGAGGAGGCTGGAGAGACTTTTGGAAACCCAGAAGTTCTTTATTGAACACTTTCTGCAGATGTTGCCGCCACGTCCCTGTGTCTCCCTAACCAAGCATCTGTTGAATAAGCTTAGGACACGCAGCCTGGTTCTGCAGACACGCTCAGGAGGCTGAGGGGACCTGGGCATGACGTTACCCACACGACACAGTGAACTTGCGAGACAAGAGAAATGGGGGTCTAATTCTGGGAAGTGTTTTTCCTCAGCCATCAGGCTAAAAACGTACCCGCTTGTGTAAGACACAGGCCTGAGTCACTGAAGAGAGTGAATGTGTGATGAAAAGAAGCAGCCTACATTCGGCAAACTTGCTGAGAATTCACACTTCCTGAATCAAAGTCACTGACATTTTTGGAAGATCCAAATTTAATCAAGGCGTTTTCAAAAGATTCAAACTGAATCAGGAAGACACGAGGACTTATTAGTAGCATGAATCTCGATGACTAGTTGGAACTGTGTTTGCTAGGAAACATAATTTTCCCTGAAAGTCAGAGGAAATTTAATTTTGTAGCATGTAGGAGAGGTGTCTGTTGGAAGTCACATCGTTAGGGTCAATCTAGGAAAGAGCAGTGACATGTGAGATGCCATGTTCACCCCAACATGGAGGTTAGAATGTCTCGGGAATAGACTCCTATTAATTATCTGACTTTCTGATTCTAGCCATGCTAGTGGCATAAAATGGCATCTCCCTGGAGTCTGGATTTGTGTTTTCCCAGAGGTACATTGGCCTTCCTTCACACGTGTGAGTCTGTCTGTCCATTTCTCCCAGACTTTTCTCACCGATGCCCCATCAGAGAAGAGCCACCCTTACCGGGGCGCTGGAAAAAGGCTATCTGTTTTTTACAGACCTGCCTTAAGGGCAGAGTGTGGGTCCTGGAAGCTAGAGGGAATTATTTTTTTTGCTGTGCAGGAGCTGGGCTAGAGTTAAATTTGGTGGAGAGTTGCATCCTTTAGAGGAGGGAGGGCATGCGGAAAGTTGGAGCTGTTAGAGACAGATAGGGAGAGAGAGATTGAGCATGGCTGGTGCCCAGTAAGGGAGTGGGGGGAAGAGCTATCCAAAGGGGGAGTTTGTGATGAAATGCGTGTGCTTTACAGTGGTACCTCCCTATGAGCCTGCGTCAGGACACCTTAAGTAACTGTCTACTGCTTACAGAGGTCTCGTGGAGGTTTTATTCATCTTTGTTTTGTGTGTGTGTATGTGTGTGTGTGTACTGTGATGGAAGGTAGGATGTGAGGCAGTCTGAATCAGGCATGTGGGTTGGTGTGGCCTGAACTCAGGGATTTTCAGGGACTGCCAACATGTAGGTGACAGGCCAAGGGAGTATTTCTTAAAGTGCAGTTGAAGCAGCAGATACTTGATGAATGCTGGCTCTTGGGCCCCATCCCAGACCTGCTGAATCAGCATCATTTGGAGTGGAACCCAGGAAGCAGCATTTTCTTTTTTTTCATGAATTTTGTTTATTTTATGTGATAGTTTTTTAAAAATTTTGATTAAGGCGAGGGTACAGATAATTAGGTTTCATTGTTTGCATTTGTTAGGTAGAGTCCAAGTTGTAGCTGTGCCCCTCACCCAGGAGGTGTGCCATATACCCTTACATTGTGCCTGTTAGGTGAGAGCACACCAGTCTCCTGCCCTCCTCCCAGCTTCCCCTCCCCTGACTTCTAAATAACATTAGACGCCTAACGTTGCAATGGTAGATTGAAATGTTACTGATAATCGCTGCCTCGCCAAGTTACCACGAGCACATGTGATGTCTAGAACACACTGGAAGCTGCACACCTCCCTAAAACTGAGTCTATGCATGTGTACAAATAGTGAGAGTGTATGTACGTTTATTTTACAGGGCACTGTGACACAACGTTGTTTTCTACTAAGTTCACTCTCGAGAAATGCACAATTGAGTTACACCAAAAAAAAAAAAATCACCAAAAAAATCTCAAAATATTTTAAGTAAGTTTATGATTTTGTGTTGGGCCACATGTGGCCTGCAGGCCCCAAGTTGGACACCCCTGCTCTAGTCCATGGTGCCCCCATCTCAGAAACCCGGAAGAAGCTCTCTGTAGGTTCCCACTGACGTTTCCTCTCTCTACACCTGGAATAACAGAGGCGGTGCCTCATCCAACCTCTTTGGACCCCCACAGGCTTTCTCCAAAGAATTCTACTTCACGTCCTATGTTTCCACGCTCTGGTTTTACGGTTATGTCCTTGATCCAACTGAGGGTTCCCACTTCTTCTGTCAATCTGCATATCAGGAGGCTGAGTCTCAAACACACTTGGCAATCTGATAATTATCATGGTGACGCTTCTCTGAAAATGAGGCCCAAGGAGCTCCCTTTTGACATCCTACTAAATAGATCAAGCAACTTCTCGTGGTTATCTCTTTTCCTAATGCATAAGTATTTGGAACTTCATGATTCATAGAGCCGAGTTCCACTTTTTAGAGTAGAGTGGAATCACAAGCTAGCAAGATAATGTTTTCCGTGAATTTACGGGAAGATGTTATCCAGATTAATACTTTTGTCCATACAGAGCTACCTGGACAGAGGCCAGAGCTGCTCAGATGCTGACTGCCCCACTGACTTCCTTCTCTCTCTTCCCTCCACATGTTTACTAAAGATGCTCTCTCTGTATTAAGGAAAGGGCTGGAGGCAGTGGCGGCCTGGAGGGCAGATGGGTGGAGAGATCTCTGGGATCATGAATCTTGAGTGACCTGAAGTTTTCCCCTGAGATTCATCTGTTTGTCCCCAAGAATCACTAACACCCACCTGTTTTCAGCTTCGTTGGAAAGCAGGTTTTGCTGCGCCTTTCTAAAATTCCCAGAGTTTAGGAAGGAAGCCTGAGCAGGGACTTAGAAGAGCAGCTTCAAGGACTTGCAGTCCCTGACATGATATATTTCCAAGCAGCCAGTTCTCACTTTTTCAAAGATTTTATGACTTTTCTCGTCCAAAAAAAAAAAAAAAAAATCAAGCATTTGATGTTTCTGAAAACCAACTTCAGGCAGAACCTTAAATGTGTCTCAAGTTGTGATCACAGAAGCAGTAAGCTCCCGCTGGGGCTGAAATTCTGTAGGGCATTTCATGATAAATTTATCAAAGCCACGGGAGCCAAATCTTCATAAATAATTCTGGCATCCTTTATTACTCATTACTTGCCGTTAGCCCATCGAGGGCAATTAGATTCCAGAGAAAGGAGAGGCTTTCTGTTTACATAGCTGCATTTGCTGCACTTTTATTTTGATGAACATTTCATTTCCTAAATCTCCAGATTAATTTTTGCAGTGTTGGAGATTTTTTATTTATGAAAACCCTGAAAAATGTTTGCGCAAGTGAATCTAAGGAATTATCTACTCATTTTGGCGGGGAGGGGATCCCTTTTTTTTTTTTTTTTTTTTTATAACAAATTGAGTCGCCACTGTTTTTTGGGTGTTGTATTAGGAAGGAGATACAAAATCCATACAGATGTGTCCCTGAGCTGGAGAAATTACCAGAGGTAAAAAAATTAGAGTGCAGTAGAAGAATGCTATCATAGAGGCCACAAAAAGCACAAAAAGGGTAAGAGAAGGAACATGAGGACAGCTGGGTTTTGAAGGATGTATAGAAATCAGACCCATGGAGGAGAGAAAGGTTTCCAGACGTGGAGAACAGCAGATGTGAAGGTAGGGAGGTCTGAGAGCAAAGGGCACCCTTCCCAGTCCGGCTGGAGCCTGGGACGCAGCAAGGTCTGGGCAGGAGCAGGGCTGTGCAGTGTGTCTAGGCAGAACGGACTTACTCCCTGGTATTTTTCAGAATAGAAATACACAATCCCTGGTGAGCCTTCTGTTTAGAAAACACAAAAAGCCTAAAATGCCTTTTTGCAAATAATAGAAAACTGCAATTTAAAGAGAAGAAAAGAAGACTGATTTAGAGAAAAAGAAAAATTGAAACTTCATCAGGCCTGGCGCAGTGGCATGAACCTACAGTCCCAGCCTCTCAGGAGGCTGAAGGGGGAGGGTCACTTGAACACTGGAGGTTAAGTCCAGCCTGGGCAACATAGTGAGACATCATCTCTAACAAAAAAAAATAAATAAATAAAAGAAAGAAACCCCAAAACTTTATGAGGAAGTAAAAGAAAAGTAGCTAAAAGAAAAATTTCTTGAGTTTGATATAGAAACTGTAATATGTAGCTAATATATATTTATAAAATACATCCATTTATAATGCATATGTATGCATATATACATATATATTAGTTTGTGCTTTTTAATCCAGGTATAAGTTGATGCAGGAAAATTTACAAATATGAAGCTTGATGAATTCTCACCTAGGCGTATAGCAAGGCACAGAACATTTCCATCATGTAAGAATGTTCCCTCATGTTCCTTCCCAGGCAATCTTCCCAGTCCAAGGGTAACAACCATTCTAATTTCTATCCCAATACATTACTTTTGTTGTCCTTGAACTTTTTTTTAATGGAATCATTCAATATATGCTCTTTTGTGTCTTATTTCTTTTGCTCAGCACAATGCTCATAAGTCATCTATCTTATATAGTTTTTGCAATCTGTTCTTTTTTTTTTTTCTTGCTGAGCAGTATTCCGTTGCAGGGATATGTCATAGTCTGTTTATCTGTTCTCCTTTTAATGGATGTTTGGGTTGTTTTCAGTTCTTAATTATTGTGAATAAATTAGCTATAAATATTTTCATCCTTTTTTTTGGACACGCACTTATTTCTCTTAGGTGTCTGCCTCCTTATGGGTTGGCAGTCTAAAGTCATCATATCAGTTTTACACTTCCACTGGGAGTGTATGAGAGTGAATTCTATTTTGAAGATGAATAATTCAGCATCGAGTAAGTATGCCTGTGCACTCACCTTTTTGGAAGATCTGCCAAACGAGTGTCATGTTGGAAGTAGCGTCCCTGGGTCTGAAGTTCAAGCTCTGCCTCCCAGCCCTCTGTGTCATGCTGATTACCTCATTTTTTGGTCTTGATTTCTTTGCCTATAATATAAGTGGTTTGAAATTTAGTAAAATTCTATGGGTGGAAGTACCATAGTTAAATGTTACCTCAGCTTTCCTGTGTATTTCCTTTAATGACCTCTGACTTCCACCCCAGTTTGGCCAACAAGGCCCTACGTCATTCCTTAACTCAGAGAGGGAAGACACAGCAGAGAGTAGGTAAGATGGCCTCCTGGCTATTTAGTTCCGAAAGCTAAACCTCTGTCAGGGAATAGGAAGAACTCAGACATGAGTAATTTGAAGGACTGCTTTGTACATTATGAGTACAAGTAAAGATTCCAGTTTCCTTCTCTATCCAGCCTTGCCCCTCAATGAGGAAAGAGTCACTGAACGGGGTACGAGTAGAGATGGAGAAGAAAGGAGTCAGTGACGTCACTGATAAAGTACAGCAGCAGCAGCTTAAAAGGACAACTATTTTGTTATATCCCACAATTCTGTGGGCTAGGAATTCAGGTGGGGGCTCAGCTGGGCAATTCTTCTGTTCTGTGCGGCATTGACTGGGCCACTCAGTGATATTCAGGTGGTGGATGGCTAGTTTGGCTGGTCTGAGATGGCTTCACCTGCATGGCAGTGTGGCTGGAAGGCTGAACTCAGCCGGGATTGATGGCTGGTGCTCTGCACACGGCCTCTCCAAAGGGGGGACTCAAGCTTCTTGTATGGTGGCTCAGGGCTTTCCCTGAGGCAGTTTCAAGAAGTAGGAAACTATTAGATTCTTAAGGCCTAAATTCAGCAATAGATACAAGGTCAAAGTGTTACTTCTACTTTAAATAAAGCATACAAAGCACACCCATGCTCAAGAGGCGGGGACATCAATCTTACGTCTCAATGGGAGAAATGTCAAAAAATTTGTAGATTGCAGCTGCTCTTACCACTCTATGAGATGGTGAATATATTAATTTTTCACTACAGTGATCATTTTACTACATATATGTATCTTATAAAATCATGTTGCATACCTTAAATATGTATGCACAATACAATTTATTTTGAAAAAAGATTTATTTATCATAATTTATTACAAGATCCTCTGTCTCCTGATCCCTCCTCTAAGCTAATGCCCAGTGAGGAGGAAGGACATAGCAATACCTAAATAGTTTTGTAAATTCTAAGAACAGATTAGTGACACTTCTGGGGATGAGCCTAGGGAAATAGACTCTGAGAAGAGATGGCTGTGCACAGAGAGATGGGGCTTTAGATAGAGTCCCTTGAGTCCCAGCATAGTATGGAATCAGAGGAATTCCCTATATCCAGGAGCATAGAAGACAGACACGAAGAGTTGGTTTCAAAAAGCTGGCAGAGAGCTTGGGTGACTCAGCAGCGACTAGTGTGGAAGGACCTCTGAGGATCAGACGGAATGTTGGGCATCTCAATGATGTCCGTGTCAATGGAAGATAATAATAAACTGCATCATCATTCTTGTCACTTCCCATCATCCTTGGGTTTATGGAGGCTCCTGGAAGTTAGGTAGGGCCCAGGACAAAAGAATGGAGCCTTTTACAGGCTATGATGGCCGAGCAGCAGATTCTGAGATGGACAGTGCCCTGCTCAATGTTTGCTAAGGTATGCACTCAGGATCAAGCCCTGTGGAGGAGAGGAGATGGGCACAGGGAGAGATAGTCTCAACAGAGATCTCAGCAAACACTATGGGTAGGTCTGGAGCTGGACCTGAATTGGAGCATAGGGGATGAACACCCCTGCACTGATCAGGCCTCAGATGCAGAGGCAGACATAGGGAAAGGGAACATGACCTTGGGTGAAGAGGCTCTTGTTAGCTAAGCCAATACCAAAAGGGCTGGCAGCTGAAGACTGTCTGCCAGCAGCACTCCCAACAGCCAGGGAAATAATTTCTTTATTCCTGAAGGGAGATCTGGAAGGCATATCCCAGGGCTTGTCATAAAATTTATAATGAGTTGTAATGATGAAGAAAGTTACATTTCTTTCCACCTGCATTTGTGTATTGTGAATTATGCCTCCAACATATGAATTCCATGATTTCAAGAACAAGGATGACCTACTAGTCTGACATAAGACTGGCAATTTTCTATATGCCCTTTAGAAAGAGAGAGGTCCCCTCATCTTTCTTCCCCACATAACTGAGCATAAACAAGGACGCACACAGCACGAGGGCGATTGTTATTTTAATTCCCTCAGTGAAAGGCTAAACAGGCCTATAAAACAAGAACATCTTATTTTTTGGTTTTCCTAGAGCCATGAATCAAACAGGATAGGGGAAGGGCCTTGGATAACACTGCCATAGGCAGTAAATGAGCCAGATTGTCTCTAGATGTGAGATGTTTATTTTATGATAGTCGCTGCCTGGAATTAAACGATATACTGTACCTCGGACACTTTTACATCTTTGAAATGGGGGTGACTTGTTGTGAGCAGCAAAACCAGAAAAGGAGCTGTTCAGGAAGCTGAACCCAGACAGCATCATATTGTAGAAGCAAAAACTTCCAGATCCTCAGGAAGAAACTTTGGGGATCTCCATCCAACAAAGAAATAGAAAGGGCCAGGTCAGGTGCAGTGGCTCATGCCTGTAATGCTAGTCCTTCAGGAGGCTGAGGTGGGAGGATCCCTTGAGTTTAAGAGTTGAGACCAGCCTGAGCAAGAATGAGACCCCGTCTCTACAAAAAATAGAAGAAATCAGTGCGGTGCCTGTGGCTCAATGAGTAGGGCGCCGGCCTCATGTACGGAGGGTGGTGGGTTTGAAACTGGCCCCGGCCAAACTGCAACAACAACAATGACCAAAAAAAAAAAATAGCTGGAGCATTGTGACAGGTGCCTGTAGTCCCAGCTACTTGGGAGGCTGAGGCAAGAGAATCACCTAAGCCCAAGAGCTGGAGGTTGCTGTGAGCTATAATGCCATGGCACTCTACCTAAGGCAATAAAGTGAGACAGAGTTTCACTTAAAAAAAATAAAAATAAATAAAAAATAAGTAAATAAAAATAAAAAATAGAAAAAATCAGCTAGGTGTGGTGGTGAGTGCCTATAGTTCTAGATATTTAGGAATCTGAGGCAGGAGGATCGCTTGAACCCAGGAGTTTGAGGTTGCTGTGAACTATGACACCACACCACTCTACCCAGGGCACAGAGTGAGACTCTGTCTCAAAAAAAAAAAAAAAGAAATAGAAAAGGTTTCTTCTTTAGGGATTATCTTAGACAGCTGAGGCTGCTATAACAAAGTACTATAGATTGGGTGGCATGAGAGAAATTTATTTCTATGCTTCTGGAGCCTGCAAGTCCATGGTCAGGGTGCTGGCATGTCTGGATTGGGATGCAGACTGACAACTTCTTGCTGGGTCCTTGCATAGGGTCCTTTTATAAGGGCACTAATCCCATTCATGGGGACCCCTTCCTCATGACTTAGTCACCTCCCAAAGGCCCCTAGTATCATCACAGTGTAGATGGGAGGACACCAACATTGCCTCTTGGTGCTGCTCAATAGGGTTTTCTGGGATGATGAAAATGTTCTAATCTGTTCTGTCCAATGTGATAGACATTGGGCACCTGAAGTGTGGCTGGTCTAATTAATAGGCTGAATTTTAAATTTATTTAATTTGGCTGGTCTTCTGCATAGGACAGCTAGGTCCACAGTTTGTTGTCTGAGCATAGTCTGGAGAGTAGCAACCACAGGCACCACCTGGGAGCTTGAGGAAAAAATACAGATTCTCAGGTCCCACTCCAGACCTGTGACTCAGAATCTGCATCTTAGCCAAATTTGCTAGGGGATTTGTGTGTCCAACTCAAGATGACCTTTTAAGGACCCATCCCTACACCCCAAGGCTTATATTTTATTATCCTAAAATCCACTATGGAGGAGAGTAAGCAGAGGATTGGAAAAGAATGGCAAAATCCAGGTTTGAGAAGGAAAGAACCAGGTTAGACAGTGGAGCAAATACACACCCACACAAGATAAAGACTGCTAAACTCAAGTGTGGGGGAAGGAGAATGGGAGGTTGGTGTGCTCTCACCTAATAGGCATGGTGTAAGGGTCCTGGGTGAGGGGCACAACTACAATCTGGACTCTAACCTAACAAACACAATGTAATCTAACCATCTGCACTCTCGTGTTAATCTGAAATTAAACAAAAAACAGGGTTAGACACAGGCTGAGTTTCCTGGCAGGTGATTGTAAGGGGGGGAGGAGTGCTCCCTGAAGGGGCAGGGATGAGAATGGCCTCTTGGGAAGACTCTAGTGCCCAAATGGAGAACAGCCGAGAATCTTGTTAGGAGACCTCCAGGCTTGCTGTGATCAGAATTCTCCTGGGGGTGGGGGGTGGGGAGGAGTCCCACGGAGCCTTTAAGATGGCTGGGGACCACCTGAAAATGAGCTTCTGTGTGCCTCAATTTGCCAAATTCAGAATCCCTTCGACTGGTTAGAAAATACCTGCTGTGCTCTTCTTTGGTGTCAAACACATTCTATTTTATCTTTCATGTCTCAGATGGTTTCCTTTCCTCTTTAAAAATTTCTCCCCTCCCCTACCTTCTTTCTACTTTAGTTCTGTCAAGGCTTTGTTATTTCAACCCATTCCTACTTGGTTTAATTGCTACATCAATTTTTTTGAGAAAGCCCAGAGTCACTGTGATTTCTGTCCTCCCTCCCCCACCTTCCCCACTAAATTTGATGTCTTTTAAGACAAGCTTTTTTAGTTTCCGTTCTTTCCCCTGGGTCCCTATGGTTGTTTCTCTCTTCACATAGACATCATTTTTAACTTTCTCTACATTCCTGTTAAATTTGAGGTGATAACAACTGCCCACAATGGAATAAATGCTCAGCATCATTGTGCTCTAGTGTTCTACATATTTTTTTAAAGAGAAATCTGTGAACACGTCTCACCTCTCCAGGATCTCTGTTAGAAAACAGCAAGACTTTTTGAGCCCAACCTGGGAGTTAGGAACAGAGGGAGCTGCTTTTGGCACCAGCTGAGTGTCAGAAAGTGCATAGTGCAGGGCTGCTTAGTGGCGGCTATGGATAAAACATTAAATGCCATCCTGTCTGTTTAGCATATATCCACTCATTGCATCCTACTGGTGACCCCAAAGAAGAATGAGCCCAATCTTGACTCCCAGAAGGTCACAAGTTAATAGAGGTATCTCCTGGGTTGTACCAAACAGGAGTGGGAGCCATGGAGCCTGGGGGTGGGGTGGGGTGGGCTTGATTGTTCATGTTTTCATAAGAGAGGAGGAGTAGAAGGGTAAACCCTGCTGCCCGAATCTGAAGGTAGGAGAGAAGCCACTTGGCTAGAGCTCCCTCCATTCCAGGTGATGTTTGTGGTTTAGGGCTCCCAGCTGGAAGATAGGTCAGGAGGACCGGGTGTTTCTACAGGGAGGAGTGATAGAAGGGAACAGAGGAAATAGGTGACTGGAAGAAGGTGAACACAGAGGCAAATTGCTCAATAAGGGATATACATCTGGGGCTCCAAAGGAGAGTATCGATATGGGAAACCCCAGAAGGCCTCAGCAGTGAGGCTTCAACCCATGTGTGGTGTGGGTGCACAACATCTGGGGGACAATCTGCCCAGGTGGCTTTGAAATAAGCATTTGAGCTCTTCCAGTGAGAGCTGCTCACACCTTCATTAAAAACAAAGCCTCTGGTAGCCAACGCGTTGTGGCAGGTGCCCGTAGTCCTACTTACTTGGGAGGCTGAGGCAAAAGAATTACTCGAGCCCAAGAGTTTGAGGTTGCTGTGAGTTGTGATGCCACAGCACTCTACCCAAGGTGACAGCTTGAGACTCTGTCTCAAAACCAAAACAACAACAACAAGAAAGCAAACAAACAAAACAAAGTCTCTGAAAACATGTACATGGAATGGCCACTCTCTGAAAGCTAATTAGTCACAGTAATATACATAACAGTGAATCCTTGTGAAATGCTTCTCTGGTGCCAGACACTTTTCTGAGGGTCCCTATTAGCTCATTTCATCCTCACAGCAATCCAAGTTGACCTGCACTCAACAAGTGACTGCCCAGTCTCTCCCATGAGCTGGGCACGGTACCACGTGCTGGGGATACAACAGTGAGCTGCACAGAGAAAAATCACTGGCCTCTTGGAGATTACATGCTAGTGGGAGGTTTGAGGGAGATCATAATCAAATAGAAGCATGTAACATATAAGATAGAGACAGTGCCATGTAAAAGTAAAGGCAAGAATAAAGACAGAGGGGAAGTTAGGGAGGCCTAAGGAAATAGGTACCATTACATCACCAATTTACAGATGGGGAAAAAGTTATACATCAATGAATTCTTGAAAAACTGTTATTAAATGTTTTAAATTAAGTATAGGGCAATTTGGAGGAGCTGTTTTGTCAGAGTCTGGGATGGGATCTATTCTTTTCCTTGAATGGATTAAAAATGTTTTGGAAAAGATTAGCATTTCCTGTTGCTTGTGCCAATCCTCGACACACAAGACAGTCTAGCTAGCAGGTATGAAAACCTGCTCTCTCACCACTTCACCCCTGAGTTCCAGCAGTTTGTCTGGGCGAGTGGGCCAGAGGGAGGAAGGGAGAAGAGAGAAGGGAAGACAGGAGGCAGAGACCCACCCCACTGCCCAGCCTGAACTCAGCTCTCACAGACCTCAGGGGTTTTGTTCCTTCAGGAGCCTCCTACATCCCACTATGCTCCCTGGACGGAACCCTGAGGACTGACAGACAGAAGGTGGGGGACAGGGCATCCCCTTCCAACCTGTTCACACCCCATATAGGCCAGTGGGCAGAAGGGCACTACAGAAAAAGACTCATTGTGCACCCCATGTAAATACTTTGCTCCATGGTTTAGAGAGAATTAATCATGCAGTGGATTCATTTTGGGAGGCCTGGTTTGGATCTATGCCTCATAGATTCTGAGTAATAGATAATTAATCATTTCTCTTCTTCTATCTCTCCCCATATGTATTTTTAAGTTGGATGAACTCCACCAACGGTTTCCAAGTTTTGGACTCAGACTAGGCTGCCTAAGAGATTTTGAGTCAGGAGGATAAGAGAGAGGGAGAGAGCACACCTGTGCACTGGAGTATTTATTTTTTTCAGCTCCCAAATGATTCTGCAGCCACAATACTAGATTCACAAGAGAGTTGGTTGTTTCACACTTCTCCTGATAACTCCACCTTCATTTCTATCCATCTTCAACCCATGTTCTCGAGGTTAGATCATGAAACCTACATGGGTTTAACTGTTTGGCAAAAAAGAGTTAATGTTTATTGAATAGTCACTGTGGGCCAGCCCTTTGACACTGTGGCAGGGTGAATGGAAGCCTCAGAGGGTAGGCTGGAGGAACCCTAGTGGGCTGAGATTAGGCTCCATAGAAGACTTTGCTCATGAGTGGTAGAGAAGCTGAGGGGAGAGGAGTACACTGGACTGAAGAGGGGGGTGGGGAGGTACGGCGGGAAGGAGGGCAGGGGGAAGACAATACAGCAAGGAGGCAATATAACAAACCAGCTCCCCATCCTGTTCTCAAATCTTCAATAAAATCTATATGTAGTATTAGCCAACAGTGCTTGAGAGCTTTTCCAACTTCTAATTATTTAATATGTCAAACACACACCTAATTTGGAGAATAATATTATGAACCCATGTGTATGTCACATGTTGGGCACATTCAATGATGATCAATGTCGATGTGCTTCTTCTAATGCCCTCCCAGATTATTTTGGGGCAAATCTCAGAGGGCATGTAATTTCATCCACAACATTTCGGTGTGTATCTAAAAGATTTAAATATGTATCATTATTGCATCTAAAATTTAATAATTTATTATTATATATGCATGCAGTCAGCATTCATATTTTTCACATCATCTCAAATTTATTTTACAATTGGTTCATTTCAATTAAGATCCAAATATGGCCCATGCATCCCAATCAACAGGAAGGTTACCTCTTTTATTTTTTTGTAGAGACAGAGTCTCACTTTATCACACTTGGTAGAGTGCCGTGGCATCACATTGCTCACAGGAACCTCCAACTCCTGGGCTCAGGCGATTCTCTTGCCTCAGTCTCCCAAGTAGTTGGGACTACAGGCACCCG
>CAUYRH010163313.1:0-26132 GCA_963574655.1 Perodicticus potto | reverse complement strand
AAGAGACTTTCTCATTACTATGTGAGAACATTTTTGATCCGTGTTTAGAAGTTTTCTCCTGACCATTCAAATATACACCACTGGTGTGATCCTGCCCTTTATCCTCTCTCCCCCCACCCTCTCCCTCCCCTTCCCTCCCTCCCCCCTTTCCCCATCATCCCATGCAATAAATGGGTTGTAGCCTTCACTATAAAGATATAAATTTGCCTCATATTAGGGATGTATACATTCGATACTTTTTCTTCCATTCTAGAGATACTTTACTAAGGAGAACCTGATCCAGCTCCATCCATGTAACTATGAAAGAAGAAAAGTCACCATCTTTCTTTAAGGCTGCATAATATTCCATTATTAGGGATCACTCCTTAAGTGGCTATCCACTTACCCAGTGTGCCAAAACTGGTCTCACCCTATGCCCCTCAGGCCAAGGCTGCAAGATGTCTCAATCCCCATCTTTAGGCTGCTCAGTCACTAGATTACTCGTTCCGCCCGATGCTTGTTCTGGGTCCCAGAGGGTGGAGCTTGCCAGGGCAGTTCTCCCACAATGGCTCCACACAGCCCACGACCAAACACAGGTAGCTCCGTCTGGCTCTGTGGCTCAGTCTGGGGTCCTAGACAACACTCAAAGATGTCTGCACTCTTGCCCAAGTTCTCCCAAGGTAGTTCAACTGAGTGCCAAGTTCAAAAAAAAACCCAAAAAGCTCACAGGTAAGGCCTTTTCAGTTTGCAATCTCACTGCTGCTACACCTATAGCTGCCGGCAGGATTAGACCGAACAAACACACGCAACCAGTTGACAGATCTCCACTGCTTTTGCCTTTCTTGGGGGGTCCAGAAGTCTCACGCTGTCTCCCTCAAAGGGATGTTTCTGGGAAGATCCCACCAGCCAGAGATGGCTGAAGTCTTCTCTCCCCAGTCTCACCATGCCCAGTCGCAAGGAAGCTGTTACTCGGATACATTTTGCTCCTTCCACCAACTTTTAGACATTTTAATTTTTTTAAATTTTGGAATAACATGAGGGTATATACAATTAGATTACATCGTTTACATGTATAAGGTAAATTTCTAGTTGTTGTTGAGTTCTTCACCAAGAAAGTATGCCATATACTTGTGCATAATACCAGTTAGGTAGGAATTTACCACATGCCCTCTGCCCCTTGTTGAATTTAACTGTGTTTTTCTCTCATGTGGGTCAGTAATTATTAATCTACTAGTTTCAACTTAGTATCAAGTATATGGAATACTTGCTTTTCATTCTTGAGATATTTTACTGAGGAAAATGTTCTTCAGATCCTTCTAGGTCAGTGGTTCTCAACCTTCCTAATGCCACGATGTATTTTCATTGTTACAAAGGTGTCAGGACCCACAGGTTGAGAACCGGTGTTCTAGGTAAATACAAAAGACATAAATTCTCCTTCCTTTTTTATGGCTGAAATTTTAAGGTGAATGGTGAACTAATTGTGAGGACACAATAAAGATATTACAGTGGATCTTATCAAGCTAAAAAGCTTCTGCACAGCTAAGGGCACTGTAAGTAAAGCAAACAGGTAGCTTTCAGAATGGGAGAAGAGTTTTGCAGATTACATTTCCCATAGAAGTCTGATAACTAGAATCTACAAAGAACTCAAATGAATCAATAAGAAAAGAACAAATAATCCAATTTCTTTGTGGTCAAGGCACTTGAACAGAAACTTCTCTGAAGAAGACGGGTGCATGGCCTACAAACACATGAAAAAATGCTCATCGTCTTTAATCAAAACCACTCATGTAACTCCAGTAAGATTAGCCCACATCACAAAACCCCCAAACTACATCTGTTGGCATGGATGTGGAGAGAAAAGAACACTTCTACCCTGCTGGTGGGACTGCAAACTAATATAACATTTTTGGAAAGAAGTAAGGAGAATTCTCAAGGAACTGAAAGTAGATCTATTGTTTGATCCTGCAATATCATTATTACGCATCTAACCAGATGAACAAAAATCATTTTACAACAAAGACATTTGCTCCAGAATGTTTATTGTATAGCCCGATTCACAATAGCCAAGTTGTGGAAACAGTCTAAATGCCCATCAACTCATGAATGGATAAACAAATTGTGGTATATGTATATCATGGAATACTATGCAGACATAAGAAGAGAGGGACTTTACATTTTTTATGTTTACTTGGATGGAGCTGGACCATATTGTTCTTAGTAATGTATCTCAAGAATGGGGGGGAAAGGTAATCAATACACATTCATATGAATGATAACATACAAAGAAAGATAGGTCCAGAAAGAAAGAGGGGAAAAGAAAAAGAGAAGAGGGGTAGGAGGAGGCTGACTGGAGGGAGGGTATTTGGAAGGATCTTACCTACTGTACACAATGCAAGTGTATATTTCAAAACAACTAGGAGTATATTATAAAGATACCACAAATATAAGTAAATGAGTTGATGGTTATGTTAATTATTTTGACTTAAACATTCCACATTGTATATCAACCACCATATTGTACCCCATAAATGTATACAGTTATGATTTAATAAAAATTGAGTTAAAAAAGATTTAACAGTAAAAGGCAATATTCCCATCTTAAAACAAATGTATATCTCAAGTAAACCATAGGGAATTTCTTTACTTACAAATCTTAGTTACAGAAAGAATATTTAGTTTAGAGGTTGCTGGATTGCTTCAACTCAAGAGTTTGAGACCAGCCTAAGTAAGAGTGAGACCTCACCTCTACTAAACAAAACAAAACAAAACAAAATAGAAAAGCTAGCCAGGCATGGTGGTGCATGCCTATAGTTCCAGCTTCTTAGGAGGCTGAAGCAAAAGGATCTCTTGAGCCCAAGAGTTGGAGGTTGCTATGTGCTATGTGCTATGATGATGCCACAGCACTCTACCCAGGGCAACAAAGTGAGATTCTGTCTCCAAAAAAAGGAAGAAAGGAAAGGAAAGGAAGAGAAGTAATAATTTGCATTATCTTTTTTTTAGAAACAGAGTCTCACTTTGTCACCTTCCATTGAGTGCTGTGGTGTCACAGCTCACAGCAACCTCCAGCTGTTGGGCTTATGTGATTCTCTTGCCTCAGCCTCCCAAGTAGCTGGGATTACATGCACCCACCACAATGCCCAGCTATATTTTTTGTTGCAGTGTGGCCAGGTCCAGGTTTGAACCTGCCACCCTTGGTATATGGGGCTGGTGACCTACTTACTGAGCCACAGGTGCTGCCAATTTACATTATCTTAATCTCAAGGTCAGCATTCCATAAGCACTACATGGATATATGTGAATTAAATTTGTTTAGAAAAGGGACAGAAAGAAAAACAGCATAATTATAGATTTAACCAGAAAATCAAAGATCTGTTTTTAAGTAATCACATTTGTTAAGTTGTAGTTATCATCATCTCCAATAATGGGAACCCAATAGATTGAACAAATATATACTGAAAATGAGATATGTCTTTAAATGTCTTTAAAACTACTTATATTCTCTAAAACATCCAGTAAAATTCAAATATTTCCTGGAAGCTATTATAGAGTTTTGGCATGAATACATTTACACTATGAGGTTAATAAAAGTCCAAAATTCCAACTGATTCCATTTTTAGTACTTCCTAACTCCTCTTAATCTTTTTTCACATGGCTATTGCCATCTATGACCATAGGAAGATTCTGGAAATTTTTAAAGTAGCAACTATCCATCTACTGCAATCCAACCACAATGTCCCATGCACACCAGACATCAGGGGCCCAGAGCCAGAAAATTCTGACATTTAAAAGGTCCTGACACTATCCAGAGACTCACACCCAGTTACAAGGCGAGGATACTTGACTCTCACAACAGGGCTATTGTGCAGTTGTGCAGCGGAGCTCTGTTTAAGATTATTTCCTCTTTCTTTATGACAGCATGATGTGAAAGGTCAAGAATTTGCCATTATCTTTCACCCCACACTTTGAAACAGACTCTTGTCAGCTATTTATTATGATTATTCATTAAAAGTTTTCTATACTATTGAAAAGGCATGTCCATTGATTGAAAATAATTTGAGAAATTAATTATTAAATAATATGCCTACTGTTGATGTTTCACATTCTCTTTGTTATAAAAATTTGTACATTTCTTCTAATACTCATGTGGTTTCTACTGGAATCGTGCTCCTAGAAAAGTGCCTCTGTTTTCTTTTCATTGGTTTTGTAGGCATCATTAATAGAATGACATTTATTTGTTCTATATAGGAGCAGTATTTGTGTCTACAACTACATACAGATACTATGTAGTAAGTATTGGATTTGAATAATTTATGTCACTGTAGAAATTTCACTATGAAAACTATAAGTAAAAGAAAAGTACTTGAACTAGTAAGAACCTAAAGGAAATGCAGGAACACAGAGCTGCCCCAGAAATCTCAGGAAAGAGATCCCAGACCTGAGGCCTGGGTGGAGCTATGACCTCACATGATTATTTTCATGATCTCATTTATTTAACACTGCAGTAATTTGGACCTGGACTCTGGTTTTGTGAGTCATAGTCTAGAACTCATTCCAGCATTAAACTAAGAAGAATCCGAAAGTGATCTCAAGTCTCACTTCAGTCTAACTGAAATATGTAACTCCTGAATAGCCCATTCTTTTTCTTTTTGAATTAAGCTATAATGCAAAAATATGCACTCACGGCTTGGCACCAGCTACATACACTGGGGCTGGCAGGTTCAAACCCAGCCTACACCTGATAAACAACAATGACAACTGCAACCAAAAATAGCCGGGAGTTGTGGCGGGTGCCTGTCATCCCAGCTACTTGGGAGGCTGAGGCAAGAGAATCACCTAAGCCCAAGAGTTTGAGGTTACTGTGAGCTGAGGGTGACAGTGTAAGACTGCTCAAAACAACAACAACAAATATGCACTCACATCTAGACACCCAGAAGGACAATGGCAGATTTAATGCCTTTAAGTAGCAATTGCAATGAATATTTGTGGACCTTTCCTGAACGCATTTGTGCTGAAAGAGTAAAGAATACATCACTTCAAAATATGCCACTCTGGTATATTGACTATTTTGAGTTAAAAGGACTTTAAAAAACAGCAGGTGGAAGAACGTCACTTTGAATTTCATACCATTTCTAAAATCAGGACATGAAATTCTCATGTGAAACATGTCCTTTCCTCCTTGACCGGAAAGAAAGTATCATTTTTACAGTTAAGGACAGGAAGTTGACACTAAGAAAATTTTGTACAAATGTTGTTACGCTAACCTTTACCTTCTAGGCCACTTCTCAGCATCCTAGCCCAAGTCCCTTTGACTTACCACATTTTCATAGCTCACTATTCTTTCTCTATTTTAGTATATGAGCTTCGGGTCTTCATTTCCTTCTGAGGGCTCCCATGTCACATAAAACTTGTAACATATAAATTTGTATGTCTGTTGGTCATAACTTTACCCTAAGAGAGTAAAAGCAAAATTTTGCCTCCCCTACAATGCTCAAGTACAAGTGTACCTTAAACAGCAAAACAATCCTAGATCTTGCAATTTCTTACATGAGTGTTAAGTAAACCTTTATGTGTGCTTATGAGAGGAAAAGTACTAACGCCAAACCCACACGGCCTCACACTCACAGTGTTCACTGCCTCTCATGTAGGGCTCTGGTTCAGAGAGATACCAAAACTGGAGCAGAATGACTAATTGTTTTGTTAGAAAGTTCCCCTTAGCGTTGGAAAAGCAACAGTTCTTTACAGTGGTGATGGCTGAAGACATTGCTCTTTCTGATTCCCGTTCTGTGATAATATGCATTGAGCTAATGGTAACTATGCAGTAACTACGGAGGGTACAGAAAACATATATGCACATTTTATGAAAGAAAAAAATTTTATTAATGTAGTAATAGTCAAGTCACATTTGACTTCTGCGATTACAAGAGGTGCTCAAATGTAACTTGTAATCATTTTTGTCATCAGTACATATTGAGTATTACAATTTCAACGCAGCTTTCCCCTTTCTTAATATGTGTATAATACAGACATGCTTTTTGAATGGAAGCATGCCTTTGAAAAAATCCCATTAATAAACATTCTAACAAATGACATTTCTGTTGAGCATTTCATGTAACGTTTGCGCTTCATCTTTCTCTGCTCACTCCTCAGTATAGAATTGTGAATGATTTGCCACTGAGGATAAGGTGAGAAAAAAATTGAGATCCAAGTCTTAGAGAAATTTAGGATGTTATTCTCATCTATTCCTACTTGCATTAAGAAATCCACAGCAATGAAAAAAATCATAAATTATAATTCTTCTCCCTAATTTCTTTAGGCAAGAGTAAATGCTCTTGTCTTCTATAATGAGATGTTCAATGTGGCACTTTAATTTATTATCATATGTTATGCACTTCAGAATATACTTTGTTTTAATTCACTTTTCTCATTTTCTCTAAGATTTTTTTCAGATCAAGAATGAGACTTAATCTTTTTTGTAACTCCTGAAGCACCTAATTCACTCTGGATGCTCAGCAAACTGTGCCATTGGAGATTTTATGGCTCATCACTCATAGGCCCATATGGATGTGTTGTCACAGCAACAAGGAAGAACAGTTCAGCAGACCCTGACAGCCTGAGCGAAGCCCCGGTACTGGTGGATTTCAGACCCTGTATGACCGCAGTAAACTATCTATAGAGCAAAGACACAAACCCAGAAGGATAAGGGTAGCATGTGCTCCAGAGAGGTTGCTATTCTGGCAACAGAAAACTTGATTTGCAGAAGAAAAAAAAATGTATAGTGTCTACTATTTCTTTCTGGGGGTGGTGTTGATTAAGTTTGCAAGTAATAAAATCTCCGGGTCTTTCAACAAATATTTCACATGTGCCACTATAGATGCCTTGCCTTATAGGATGAACTATGCCTGGAAGTCCCTAACATGAAATTGTAAAGAGGAGGCAGTCAGTAGGCATTGGCTGTATGAAGAAGGTGGAATATTAATGAGGTTAATGAGGAAAAAGAATGAAAAAAAACAGCAGAGAACAAAGTTCTAAATGGATTTTGAGAAGTTAGTGCCTGTAATGTATTCCTTAGAAAATGATAAAAATTGTCTAGTTAGCTCTGTCTGCTGCTATGCTTACAATCTGTCTAATGTGTGCTTGTTTTTGCCTGGAAAGTCAGTTTTCTTCTTGTTTAGAAAGAAAGTTGGCTAAAAGAACAGAATTGCAGATTCACAGGATGTATTGAAAATGGGGTATATTAACTTCACATTTTCTCACCAGAAAGCTTCCTACTGTTGTGAAAAGAATAAAATCCAATACATAACTTTGGAAGCATTTCTCATAAGCGTTCACTGTGAGCTCTTCATTCATCTCAGGAGAAAATTGAGTTTTATATTGGAGAAATGTTACTAGAATCCATTCACTTTCTATACTTTCTATGCTTTGATTTAGAATATAATATATTCACTAAGCTAATAGTAGATCATACATGTATGTTTTGAATTTTGAACCAATTGTATTTCATAATCACAAGTATGTGAGCCATAGAAATCAAACTATGGGAGAAGGAAATCACAGAAATTGGCTCTACTTAAAGGAAATCTATCTAATTAAAAATGATTATAATACTTTTCAAATGCCTCTAGATATGTCAGTTTCTGCCATAACAGTGAGCTTTCTGGCCTTGTGAACTTATTAGTTTCTTTGTTTTCCTTAGAAACATATTACTTGTAGCTTCCACATAAAGGAGAGAGCCTGATTGAAAGAGTAGACTTCAGTTCTATTTGAATCTTTGAATGTTTGATAATGTTTGAAACCCATGATCAATGAAGCACCGTTTTCAAACACAGTACACATGATGATTTTAAGAGTTTTTTTTAATTAGAATTTGAAAACATAAAATTAGCATTTTGAACCTTCATAAGTATGCTATCTAAAAAATGTTAAATTATTTAAGCTAAATCTGAGTCAATTGTTCTCATTTGACACATTCGACTTTTCTTTCTTCTTTCAAGAGAATAAAGTACAGATGGTCCTGGTTTACAATGTTTTGACTTACAGTTATTTGACTTTACAGTGATGCAAAAGCAATGTAACTATTTTGTTTTTCACTTTCTGTGCAGTGTTTGATAAATTATATGATACATTCAATAATTTACAGGGTGTCACAAACATTGCTCATAAAGTTGCCATACATCAGCAAAATGGGAAATTGTAGCTAAATGTACCTTTATTTACAAAATATTTGTTCCAAAATTTACAAAGAGAAGGCAAATATATGGAAAATATTTCACATATTGTAAAATTTTGTAATGAATATTTTTGTAAATAAAGGGATTATTATTTAGCTGCAATTTTCCATTTCTTCTATGTATGGTGACCTTAAAGATTACTTTATAGAGGTGATATTTGCTTTCGCATCAATAAAAATTACTATTTAAGTACATTTTAAAAAGTCACTTATATAGAAAATATTTCCTCTGTTTATTCAAATAGATCTCAATATTTTTTTAACTACCATTTTTTCAAAAAATATGCTTTAATGAGCTGACGAAGCAAATATTTCCTACATGCTATTCATGATAACTGTTGCTAAAATGACTTTTATACATCTCCCTGAATAATCTTACCATTGAATTTATAAGATTTTCTTTTTTAACTGCTTGGTCAATGCCTTACTTCCATTATGTTCCAAAAGATGACATAAAGCATGCTTATCATCAACATTTTGAGTCAGTTCATGAATTAATATATGAGAAATCACATAACTGACACCCTGTACTTTCCCACCACATGAAAATAGTGACTCTTTTAGTTCTGTTTTTATTATTATTATTTTTTTTTTTGCAGTTTTTGGCCCAGGCTGAGTTTGAACCCACCACCTCCGGCATAAGGGGCCGGTGCCTAGTGACTCTTGGAATCTACAGGATCAGGTTGTGAAGACATTAAGCAAGTCCAGACCAACCTTGAACTTTTCCCTGAGGTCACAGGAGTAGGTAAACACAAAGATCTATATATTGTAAACAAGGCCAGGCACAGTGGCTCATGCCTGTAATCCTAGCACTCGAGAGGCCCATGGCAGGTGGATTGCTTGAGGTTAGGAGTTGGAGACCATCACCCTGACCAAAAGCGAGACTCTTTCTCTAAAAATAGCCAGGCATTGTGGCAGGCACCTGTAGTCCCAGCTACTGGGGAGGCTGAGGCAAGAAGGATTTCTTGAGACCAAGAGTTCAAGATTGCTGTGAGCTATGATGCCATAGCACTCTACTGAGAGTGACAACATGAGACACTGTCTCAAAAAGAAAAAAAATTAAAAAAGGATGAAATAGCCTCAATAATGGCACCTCAGAAGGTGTTCATGTCCTAATTCCCTGAGAGTGTTACTTTATATCATACAGGGGATTTGCAAATGAAAACAAGTCAAGAATCTTGAGTTGTAGAAATTATTTTGATTAGAATGGTGGAGTCTACATGTAACCGTAAAGGTTCTCTAAGAGGATGTCTAGATGGTCAAAGGATGAAGAATGAAGAAAGATAAACAGTTTGAAAGCAAGTGGTTAGAGGGATGGAAGCAAAGGCCTTGAGCCAAAGAATGAAGGCAGCTTACAGAGGCTGAAAAGGCAGTAAAAGAGATTCCAGAGGAACCACATCTACTGACACTTTCACTTTAGTCTGATGTGACTCATTTTGAACTTCTGACTTCCAGAACTCTGGGAGGATTCAAAAAGAAAAAATAAAGGCACTATGATTGTGATAATTTACTACAGTCACAATAGTAAGCTAATATGATGAGAGAAACTTTTACTTTCTTTTATATTAATAATATTTTTGCCACATCCTCTCCTCTCTAAAGTAACTCAAATACTTACTATAGCAGTGGAGTGTTACTATTATTAAACTATTTAAGAAGCAAGGAGACTGTAAATGGAAAGTTTACACCAATTTTGGTGTATTTTTGTTTGCCAGGAATCTTAATATGAAATAGCTTAGATTCAAGTAATATTCCAAAATATTCCTTTGAAAACCTCATAATAAAAGAGATCTCCAACTTCCTGTATCTAAAGACAATACACCGAACTCCAAGTGTTCTTTTTAATATCACGGGGGAAGTAAGCATAAGCTTCTCTTATTTAATTTTTTGTTTTGTTGTTTTTTGCAATTATTTGCAAACTTTAATAATTAAAAGTCTAATAATGTGAGAGGTTGGCTTCTGAGGGGACACCTCACCTCAATTCTGGGGTATCCAGGGAAAGCCTATGGTTGGACAGTCCCTGGGGGCTCTTCAAACCCACTAAACAGGAGAGTCCACAGGACTGGGACAGGCCTGCCAAGGCCCGTGCAGGGAAGAGTCAACAAATGGGAGGGATTGAGCGGTCTGAACTTTTGATATGTAGTTAGATTAGGAAACCAGGCTTACTTCCCCTTTGGGGATAGAACTAATTTCTCCCTCCACCTTTCTAAATACACCATTGACTGTTTGGTCTGTTAGCAACCCCTTATGGTTTACCTAGCCTCTTTCTCTATCCAATCTTCTCAGGGATTTGGGATTCTTTCAACCCCATCTTTTGGCATTTTTACATTTTGTATTTGTTGAAAAATCACTAAAAGCCTCTGAAGAGGACAGAGAGGGGCTGCATTTTCTTGGTTTATTGAGCCTAAGTTAATGTAAGCCTTCTCTAAGCATTTTCAGACATTATGTTTTAGACTGGATGAGTTATTTATTTTCAGTGTAGTTTCACTGGCTTTCAAACCAGGTTGGGGTTCACGTGCAAAGACCCCCGACATAGCTCTTTTTATGTTGATTAATTTGAGTTTTCTGTAGACCCTAGTTATCAAGTTTTTGTCTGATTCAAAATATGCAAATATCTTTTCCCAAAGCAACCTGTTTGCTTTGGTTGTTATCTCCTTCGCTGTACAGAAGCTTTTCAGTTTAATTAAGTCTCATTTGCTTATTTTTGTTGTTGCTGCAATTGCCTTGGAAGTCTTCTTGTAAAAGTCTTTCCACAGGCTGATAACTTCAAGTGTTTTCCCCACACTTTCTTCGAGGATTTTTATTGTTTCATTCCTTAGATTTAGATCTTTCATTCATCTTGGATCAATTTTAGTGAGTGCAGAAAGGTGCAGATCCAGTTTCAGTCTTTTACATGTGGATATCCAGTTCTCCCAGCACCATTTATTGAATAGGGATTCTTTCCTCCAGTGTTTGTTCTTGCTTGCTTTATCAAAGATTAGGCAGCTAGAAGATGCTAGTTTCATCTAATTTTTTTTATTCCGTTCCAGATGTCTAGGTCTCTATTTTTGAGCCAATACTGTGCTGTTTTGATCACTACAGCCTAAATCTCGTAGGCTGATGCTCTTGGCTTTGCTTTTATTACCAAGAATTGCCTTGGCTGTACAGGGTTTATTTCTGGTTCCATACAAAATGAAGAATTATTTTTTTCAAATCTTAAAAGTATAATGTTGGTATTTTAAGGGGATCTTATTGCATTTGTAGATTGCTTTGGGAAGTAAAAACATTTTCACAATGTAAATTCTTCCCAGCCATGAGGGAAGAAATTACAAATTCTTCCATTTGTTAATATCTTTTGCTATTTCTTTTCTTAGGGTATTGTAATTTTCTTTTGTTAGGTATATTCTTTGGTATTTAAGAGAGATGAATAGAACCTTCACTAAGGAATACAAAGAAATGGCTAACAAACATATGAAAAAATGCTCATCTTCCCTAATTATCACAGAAATGCAAATCAAAACCACCCTGAGATATCACCTAACCCCAGTGAGAATGGCCCACATCACATAATTTCAAAGCTGCAGATGTGGAGAGAAGGAACACTTCTACACTGTTGGTGGGACTGCAAACTAATCCAACTTTTTGGAAGGAAGTATGGAAGTATTATTTTCTCCCATAATTCTCTAATCCTAAAAGAACTCAAACTAGACCTCCCATTTGATCCTGCAATACCATCACTAGGCATCTACTCAGAAGATAAAAAAAATCCTTTTATCATAAGGACATTTACACTAGACTGTTTATTGCAGCTCAATTTACAATTGCCAAATTGTGGAAACAGCCTAAATGCCCAGCAACCCAGGAATGCATTAACAAGCTGTGGTATATGTATACCATGCAATACCACTCAGCCACTAAACAAAGATGGAGACTTTACATCTTTTGTATTAATCTGGATAGAGGTGGAACACATTCTTCTCGGTAACACATCACAAGATTGGAGAAGCAAGAATCCAATGTACCCAGTTCTGATATGAGGACAATTGATGACCTAGTACATGGTAGGGGGTGGCGAAAGGGAGTCAGGAGAGGGATGTAGGAAGGGGGGTGGGGGTACCATGGTCTGTGACACACCCCTCGTGGGGCAGGATACAATTTAAGAGGGACTTTGCCTAACAAATATAATCAGTGTAACCTGGTTCTTTGTACCCTTAATGAATCCCCAAAAATAAAAAAAATTAAAAAATCCCTGACATAAAGAACCCATAACTCATATCATTTTTAATAGAGATAAAATAACATAAAAATTTCCAGCACAATTATAAGATGTCAAATTGAATTTATCAGTCTTTGGTCTCTTTTCCTTATTTAAACTTCAGGTCACTTTTTTAGCTACACCCACAATAGTGTGCTGATTCGTTATTTTTTTGGTTGTTTTCTTCTTCCCTCCTTCTTCTTATGCACTTCATTTATTCCTGGTAATCTCATCTGAGTTTCCAATTCCTAGTGTTTTTTTTTTATTCTTTTTATTTTTGTTCTAGCCATTCTTTTTTTTTTTTTTTTATTTTTTGGCCAGGGCCAAGTTTGAACCCACCACCTCCGGTATATGGGGCTGGAGCCCTACTCCTTGAGCCACAGGCATCACCCTGTCCATTCTTTTAATAGTAATATAATTTCTGTCTTTTTCCCCAAACTTATTTTTTTTCTGAACTATTAGCTACCCAGTTGATAACCAAAGTTTCTGCTTCCCAGTTGACCTTATATTATTGTTGCTGCTCTGTTAAGAGGTGCTCTCCTGATTCACAAACAAGGTAAATATGTAAAGAAATGCTTATTTAATTCTTCCCTCTAAATAATTTGTTTTTCTCCCATAATTGCAGTTATTATTCTTTCAATAATTGCACTGACCATTGCCAACTTGAACACACATAAATCCATCATGCAGGTAAAAATAATCTTAATATAATAGTTTTTTAAGCAAATAAAACTTAAAATTTTATTTATTGAAATCACGTGGTAAGAAATTTGAAGATCAGAGTATTCGTTACACTCAGAAAGCAGACACTGCATTTCAACATTGCTTGGTTTTACATCCTGAGACTAGTTGGAGTGTTCTTCCCAAATAAAGCATACTGAAATCACCAAAATGCAGAATTAATATTTCTGTGGGGATAAAAAAGAGTCAATATTTTCTTACGTATTTAAAATTCAGGAGGGATGCCTTTAGAAGGTTCCACATGGTTTAAAATTAGTCATCAGAACATTGCTGCACACAGTGCTATCATGTATTTGCACTGAAAATACACATTAAGTATGTTTCATTGGTATTTAATAACTTCCCTTCATGACAAATCTCTGATGTCCATTACGGATAGTTTATATTACTGACACACCATTACCTTGACACCTGCTGAGGCAATTACTTGTGTTTTCAGGCTTTTTAGGATTATTCATACTTAATGAGTAATGAATGGCATAAGGCACTCAATATTTTTGAAACTCTCAGATGTTGAGCATAAAAAATATATTTGTTTTACTCCACGGAGCTCCCAAACTTTCTGTGATATTGGTGGATGGAAAATTGCAAACAGGAAGAAAGACAAAGAACAAGTTAGGTAACTGAGGTATGGCAGCCCGCCAAATAGCGATGGTATGCCTGCCTTACCGTGCAGCCAAAGAAGCAGCATTTTGCACTGTGCAGAAGCAACTAGGAGCCATTCCCTAGATTTTTATCAACGCCATTGCAAGAAGGCAAAGTAATATCTTGGATCACTCTCATTAAAGTAACCTCAAAGATAAGGGGATGTATTGCTAATATTATATATGCATTTTTTCACTTACCTGAAAAAGCATAGTCTTTTATTTCTTTTTTTTCTTTAAGTTTTTCAAGCCAGTGTGTCGCCACGTCAACATTTTATTTATTTATTTATTTATTTATTTATTTATTTATTTTTAGTTATTTTCTTTCTTATTTGAAATGATCAGAAATGATTGTGGCTCAGAGACCAGACACTACAAAGATACCAAGTAAAAATAGGGGAAAGAAAGGTATTAAATACTTAATTAAAATTCAACCTTACTCAGTGAAAATTCAGTTTTGGTATTGTATGTCAATTCCTTTTTTTTTTTTTTTTTTGAGATAGACCCTCAAGCTGTCACCCTGGGTAGAGTGCCGTGGCATCACAGCTCACAGCAACCTCCAATTCCTAGGCTCAAGTGAGTCTCTTGCCTCTGCCTTCCAAGTAGCTGGGACTACAGGCACCCACCACAACGCCTGGCCATTTTTTGGTTGCAGCTGTCATTGTTGTTTGGCGGGCCCAGGCTGGATTCGAACCCGCCAGCTCACTTGTACATGGTTGGCACCTTAGCCCGTTGAGCCACAGTCGCCGAGCCTGTATGTCAATTCCAAACAAGATTATTTTGTCAAAATCATAAATGTGAAAACTAAGTTCTGTTTTATTGGATTAAAATTCTATCATTTTATTTTTTGCTTTATACATTTTTTACTTGACCCTGAATATTAATGCAATACAAATGATACAGCTGAGCTTTGTTCACATTGGTTTATTCCACTCGACCATGAAATTGACACTGGAATTTTGCTCTTCAGGAGGTCCTTAGTCTCAGGGATTCAAAGAATGAATTCATGGACCACAGATCAGTGGTAAGAAAGGACTTTCATTAGAAGTTAAAAAGGAATATTAGAAGTTAAAAAGGAACACAGAAGAAGTAAAAAGCACCAGAGCTTCTGAAAGGGGGAAAGAACTGAAGGACTCACTTGGGAGTCTCCACATGGACTCTTTTATCTAGGGGTTTGAAGTCTAGAGGATTACACATGGCTAGCATTTCGTAACAAATGAATGAATGTTTTTCCTCCTTCATAGGGCGAGGTTATCAGGTCCTTTACAGTCTTCCTCCCTGAGAAGGGATTAGGGTGTGTGCTCCTACCCAAGGTAGGAGCCATCACAGGCTGCTTTGTTCATGATCTTATCAGAGCCCAGAGGGTGTGTCCTGAAAAAGGCAGTCTGCTTGTGCCTGGAAACGGAGGTCTGACTTCTGAGCTCACCTGGGCCTAGAGAATGGGGGGGGCCCTGTCTAGCCCCGAGTGGTGGAATCCTGTATCAATATGGAATCGTATTATAGGAAAACAGTTAATTGAACTGGATGTACAGCACATAGCTCAGTACAGCAGATACACAAAGAGTAACATAATGAGGTTGTTTCTAATCCATGGAGATTCAAGTCTCCATAAGGACATGAGACAATGCAAAACAAAATAACAAAACTGGAGAGCAACATGTACGAACTTTATTGTTATATAAATTGAAAACTGTTCTAAAACTTTAGCAAAGAAAAAGGTGGTTGTGGAGTGAATAGTGGGATGAGGTCATGTAGAAGAGAAATAATTAGATTTCATGTAAACATCTGAGTATGATTAGGGAGAGCAGAAGAATGGTGTCATTGTTACTCGTCTGGAAAGAACATGAACAAAGCCACAAAAGTAGAGTTTATATGACGAGGGGCAAAGGGAGGGAAGCAAATAAGCATACTGGAAAATGTTGGACTGTTTGAAATGGACTCTCTCTATGGTAGACAGGATAATATCCTCTCAAGATGTCTATGCCTAATTCCCTGGATTGGTAAATCTGTTAGGTTGTACGGCAAAGGGAATCCAGGTTGCTGATGGAATAAAGGGGGCTGATCAGCTGGCCTTAAAATAGAGAAATTATCCTGCCTTATCTGTGGGCCCAGTGTAATCACGACCCTAAAAGTCAACAAGGGAAACAAGAATTAGAATAAGAGAAAGCTGCAGCCATGAAAGGAAAACTGGAGTTTGAGAGAGAAGTTCTCAACCGTCATGTGCTGGCTTTGAAAGAGAAGGAAGAGAGCCACCAGCCAGGGAACACTGGCAGGCTCTAGTCTAGACACAGGCGAAGGTAAGGAAAGACTCTAATTCCTGAAGACTCCAGAAAGGGATGAGACCCCGATGATACCTTTATTTTAGCCCAGGAAGACCTGTGTTGTTTTTCTAAGTTACAGTGCTGTAAGTGTAGAAGAGGCAAAACTTTTACTCTGTCTTCTTAGGGCCCCATCTGGTCTTGCAAATTAATTGACATAAGCAGATTAATAGGAAAACAGCATACAAATGTACCTGACACATGAGTCCTCATAAGGAAACAAAGACCCAAAGAAGCATCAAAACCTCAATGCCTTTTGTAGTGGGATCAACAAATAGAGACAATTGTGGAAAAGTAAATAATGTGGGGAGGGTAAAGGAAGATAAGAATCATTTTAACATGGCCCATCTGTATAACATTTATTTTTCTATAATTCCCCATCAGAGAATCTTTTCTCCTGATGCACGAGGGTATTTTTCATGTGGGAGTTTTTATCTCCTGTTTGCAAGGAAAGATTAGAATGCTCTTCTTGCAGCTACTGTTTTTCAACTTGCTTTTGGCTCAAAGCAATCCTTATATAAACATGGTATATTTTGGGATAGGATATTCTTCTACCCTTCAAAAGAAAATAAAATGCTTTACACCACTATGTTTGTGGTAATTTGTTCTAGAATGTCTGAAAGCTTGGGTAGTCATCATTCCAAGTGTAACAACCAATACTCAGATAAATAGGAGTATCTTTTTAGTGGTGTAAAAATTGAAATCAATATATAATAATAATTAAATATGCGTATTTCTAAGTCAAAAAATTGGAGATAAAGTGACTGAATGTGAAATGTCAATGATGTTTGTAAATTAAATTAAATGGCAATAGGATAACTTTCAATTTTTTTCAATCATCATTTTTATAAGTTATGAGAAATTCTCCAAATTTTTCTACCAGTATCTTGATTTAGTATCAATTAAATAAAAATTTCATATGAAAGTATAATGTTTAGATCAAAATATTTTATGGGAATAGTAAAATTTTAGATGTGTATATTATATTACATAGTAAAATATGTCATCCAAATGTATGCATACAATATTTCAATTTTACTTTCAAACAGAATACCTGTTACAAAACTACAATCTGTATAGTAATGAAGAGTTTGTTTATTTTTTCAAATGAAACAATATAACTAATTTATAATTATTTTAGATTAATTATTTAGGTCTCTATACCTTTAATTTAATCCCAATCAACATAATTTGCATAGTGGCTATAAAAACAAAACAAATAAGGTCCATAGTTTATTTAGTCATGGATTCACTCTCAGTATATATCATATTTTTCCCCATTACTTACAAGAAATACCTCAAAACTATCAATAACTTGTTGGTTTTTTTATTCAGCATTATTTTGAATAGAAATAGTCTTAATGACTACTGACCTTTTACCAAGTTCATTTCTTTCTTTTTCGTAAGACCCCAAGGACATCTTATTGATTTGAACATATTTCACATCAACCATCTTAGGATACTCTGAGTTGCTTTAGTAAATGAGCATTTGAGACCACCAGTCCTCAAAGTCTTTCAACAACTCTGAAATATGTGCATCTCTCTGTGTATGCTGTAATTCCAATATGTCTTTGTGCGGGGGAAAAGAGCTGTAAAAATGAACACTGGCATGTAAACGTCATCTTTTGTGTCTTCTCATTTTGTGGGGTTACCTGTGTTTAACATTTGTTACATAGTAATACTGCAGTGACAAAAGTATGCTTTCACACAAGGAGGAATATTTGAAGAAGAAAAATAGAAACAAGCCTGTAAACACTTGTATCATAATCACATTTTCATAATGAATTGCACTACTTTTCATTTTCTGTACAACTGTACTATATTTATGCATAAAGAATATGCATTCAAAGCTATAAGAATGTGTTATTTAGCAGTTATGTTATTTTTATAAGTAGTGTAACTGCATAATTATTGAATAACTCTTTTAGCATTCAAATTTCTTCCTTTATTTCTTCCCTACTGCTCTCTGTACTTGTGAAATGTTATATATTTATCAATAAAAAAATAGAAGCCCCAAAATTCCAGTTCTCTAGAATAACAATTATTTAACTCTATATACTTAAAAAATAATTTGTGGGATTTGTAGGCCATCGTCTTTGCAGCTTCACAGTGTCAATGGAATGAACATTAAGAAGTATGTTATATATTTAAATTATGTGCATTAAACCCAATAAAGAGCTTTTCAAGAATTATTTCTTGCTTTAATTTTGGCCACATTATGAGCATTTCTCAGAACATCTGGTCTATGGGCTTCTGTATATACTTGAGATTAAAAACTACCTTCATAATAGCAGGTGTTACTTGCCTTTTTCAGTTCTTTGACACTTACAGTGATGGTACAAAAGCAGTAGTGGGTGAAAGTGCTGGCACAAATCACAGCAGGTAGTCTTGCAGAAAAATAAAATAAAAATAAATGAAAATAAAACATTAATTTCACATAAGCCAGTGCATTTCTTTCATTTATTGAAATCATACATACCTTTTTAAAAATACAGAAAAAAATTACTTTTTTGCCACAAAATGGGAAGCAAATTATAATTATTCCGGCTTCATCATTTGGCAAACATTTTCTTAAAAATGAACAAAGTGAGAATTCTACTTCAAGGGAAATAATGACGTATTTGTAACTCATGATGAAATTAGAATTTTGGAAAACTTGTATCTATAACCAAGTGCTTGGTAGCATTTCAATTCCTAAAGACTTTTTAAATTGGATCACTGGTGATACTGACACATGTAATTTTCTTTTGATATTTTAATATAAAAAGAGGAAACATTTAGAACTACATAATACAATGAGCCAATATTTTTCAAATAATTGGTCTGTGAGGTTACAAACCACATTTTGGTAAAATGTTCATCAATTAATTATAGTTTCCAATATACAGATCTTTTACTTCTTTGACTAAATTTACTCCTAAGTATTTTATTTTCTTGAAACTATTGTAAATGGAATTGTTTTCTTGATTTCTTTTTCAAATAGTTTATTGTTAGTATATAGAAACATTATTGATTTTTGGATGCTTATTTTATATCCTGTATCTTTAGTGAATTAATTTATTAGTTCTAACCATTTATTTAGTAGAGTTTTTACTTTTTATGCCTTTTTTCTTAGCTTAGCTAAATGTTTATTGAATTTATCTTTTTAAATAAAACAACTTAGATTTAGTCATCTTTTCTATTGTTTTTCTAATTTCTATTTCATTTATTTCTGCTATTTTTATTATTTCCTTCTACTAAAAAGGAGCTAAATTTTGCTTTTTTTTTTTTCAGCCAATTTGTTTATTTTAATAGATGCACATAGTTTCAGGGTACATGTGATAATATAATATAATATACTCATATAATTTGTAAAAATCAAATCTGTGTAGTTGGCATATCCATCATCTTAAATATTTGCTTTTTTTTTTTTTTTAGAGACAGTGTCTCACTTTGTCGCCCTCAGTAGAATGCTGTAGCGTCACAGCTCACAGCAACCTCCAGCTCTTGGGCTTAGGTGATTTGCTTTTTTTTAATTCTAAAAGTATTTGACTATTCCAGCTGTTTTAAATAATGTTCAATGGGTTGTAAACAGTCATCTTACTTATATCTAACATCAGTTGTTGTTTCTTCTGTGTATTTGTATTCATTTTTTTTTTTTTTAATTGTTGGGGATTCATTGAAGGTACAAGAAACCATGTTACACTAGTTGCATTTGTTGGGTAAAGCTAATTTTGCTTTTGTTTTATTCTTTTCCTAGTTCTTTAATGTGTAGGAGATAGGTGTAGGAATTAGTTTGTTTGAGGTCTTTCTTCTTTTCTGACGCACACTTTCATTGCTGTAGATTTCCCTCTTTGAGCTACTTTTGGTGTCCCCCTGGAGTTTTAGTGCATGTGTTTCCATTTTGGTCTCAAGATATTTTTAAATTTCCCTTTTAGTTCCTTATTTGATTCACCATATGCAGAGAAGCATGTTATTTGCTTTCCACATATTTGTGAATTTCTAATTTTACTTTTATTATTGATTTGTAATTACACATCACTGTAGTCAGAAAAGATATTGATATGATTTCAATTTTTAAATTTGTTAAGTCTAGTTTTGTGTTGTGACTTGGATCTGTCCTGGAGAATGTTAATATGAGCTTGAAGAGAATGTGTGTTAAGTTGTTATTGGATAAAATGTTCTGTGTGTGTCTGTTAGGTCCATTTGGTGCAAAGTACAGTATAGATTTTCTGTCTGGATAATCTGCCCATTGCTGTAAGTGGAGTATTGCAGTCTCTCACTATTACTGTATTATAGTCTTTGAACTTAAATCTATTGATATTTATTTTATATAATTAGGTTCTCTAATGTTGGATTCATGTATAGTACTTATAATTGTTATATTTTCTTAATGAATTGATCCCTTTTTCATTATAATATAACCTCCTTTTTGTCACATATGGCAGTTTTTGATTTAGAGTCTATTTTATGTCATGAATAGATACCACTGTTACCCCTGCTATATATTGATTTATATTTACATGGAATATCTTTTCTTAAATCCCTTCACTTTTAGTCTGTTTTTGTCCTTAAAGCAAGTCTTTTTTTGGCAGCATATATTTGGGTCTTAATTTTGTTTCTTTTATCTATTCAGCCACTCTATGTCTTTTGATTAGAGAATGTAATCCATATACACTCAGTTATTTTTGATAGTTAAAGACTTAGTATTGCTAATTTGTCAGTTGTTTTCTGGTTGTTTTGTAGATCATTTGCTCTTTTCTGTCCTTCTTGTGTGATTTTCTCCAAGGGTACACTTTACTTTCTTATGTTTGTCTTTTATGTATCTAACTATAGGTTTTTGCTTACACACATCTTGTATTTGTAATAGGCTATCGTAAGTTAGCACAACTTAATATTGATTGCATAAAAAAACTCTACACATTTACTTAATCTTCCCCACACATTCTATGTTTTTGAAATAATAATTTACATAATTTTATATTGTATATCTCTTAAAAATTATTATAACTATTATTTTTCATAGTTTTATCTTCTAAATCTCTTGCTAAAGACAGATTTGTCTGGGAAAACCCTTCACCAGTCATCCTATCCAGAGATTCTTGGCAGGCCGTCTAGCACAGTCTGCAAGTGAACTTGCTGATGGATTCTTTGGGTAGGCTGGCTTGGTGCCTAGGTCAGCAGATGGGTGGATCCAACACGGGTTTGCAAGGTTAGGCCTGGATCTTGGGTACCCAGGGGTGGGCCTAGAGCCTGGGTTCATATAGGTGGGCCTGAAACATGTATATATGACAGGACTGAGACTTATATCTGTGAGGAATAACCTGAAGCCTGCGTCCACCGGGGCTGACCTGGCCCTGGCATATGACCTGAGCCTAAGTCTACAGAGGCTGGTCAGGTGTTGGATGAGCATGGAACCTGGGTTCACTGGGACGGACCCAGAGTCTGAACCCACAGGAGTGGCCCAGTGCTAGGAGGGCTGGCCTAGAACCTGGAGCCATGGGGATCAGCCAGGTGCCTGGGTCCATTGGATTCTAGAGGCTGGGTTTGTGGGTGCTGGTTTAGAGATGAGGTCTCAAGGGCTGTCCTGTATCTTGAGACAACAGGGAATGTCTTAGAAGCTGGGTCCACAGAATCTTCTTGAAGCATTAGTCTGTACGGCCTGGTTAAATGCTGGGGTCTACTGGGACAAGCATGAAGCCTGGGTCTATCTGATAAGTGGGCCTACCTTCTGTACCTGTGGAGCATGAAGTGACGGAGGTTGGCTTGGCACTGAACAGGCCTGGAGTAAGTACTGGTGGAGGCTGCCTTGCCTCCAAACTGGACTGGAAACCTAAGACAGGCCTGGGTTCTGAGTCTATGGCTGCTGGCTTAATGACTAGGTATAGGACATATCCTAGCCCTGGGGACAGCCTACAGCCTAACTCTGTGGGATTGGCCTCATGCTGGGATGGTAAGCCCTGGGGCACTGGGGTAGGCCTGGTACTGGACAGGGCCTAGAGAATGAGTCTACCCAGCAGGTCTGGTCTGGCTGCAGAAGAATACCTGGTACCAGGCCAGGCTTAGAAATTCTTTTTGTGAGTACTTTGGGAACCATAGGGCTGGCCTGACACTGGGCAGGTCTGGAGGTTGGGTCTTTGGATTCCATCATGGTTCTGGGACTTGCCTGGAGATTGAGTCTGCTGGCAGGCTTGGAGCCTGGGCTATGGGTTCTGGCTGGGCACGGGGTCTGGGGGCTTAATCCATAGGTACTTGCCTGAAGTTTGCAGCCGTGGGGGTCTTCCTGAAGCTGGAATCCAAAAAAAAAATCTGTGCTCACTTCCCTGTCCTTTCTCTCAGTGGAATGCACCTCTCTCTCCACCCCTTGCTGCCTGTGGGATGGAGTAATATGGGTAATGTTTAATTGTCCCTCCTTCCCTCTCCAATGTGTCTTTGTTCATTTCTGTATTATGTCACAGGCTGTAATTTCTCACCTTGTTTTCTTAACTTTTATCAAGATATTTCTGTGAGTGGATAGTTGTTCAAGTTGATGTTTCTTTAGGGGACAAGGGCTGAAATGCCCTATTTCACTATCTCCTTTCAAGATGTTTTACTTCTCTACCTATTTGTTACACAGAAGATGCACTCTGAGCTAAATTCAGCTGTACATTTTTGCTTTATCATTTTCAGTATATATAAGCTATATTAAACAGTAAAGAAGTTTTAATAAGAGAAAGTTAGCTACATTCTTTTTTTTTTTTTTTTTTTTTGTCCAGGGCAGGCTTTGAACCCACCACCTCTGGTATATGGGACTGGCACCCTACTGCTTTGAGCCACAGGCACCACCCTAGAAAGTCAGCTGGATTCTTTGGGAAAGACATTCATATTACCATGAGACTTCCTGTGTGGGAAGTATCTGAGAAAGCACATAGGCTGAATTGCCATTGATAAATTCTGTAACCAGCCTTGGAATAATTCTAAAGCTCTTAAAGTCAAGTACTTATTAATTATAATAAAATACCTGTACATTCCTTGGGATTTGAAATATGGAATTTTGTAATGTCATCACGGTGGCTATATTCTTTTTTTATGATGCTTCTACTTTATTTACTTAATATTGTTTTACTGGCTAGGAAACATAGTGCAATATTGAATAAAAGAAGTAATGCAATCTTTCTTGGATTTGTTTAAGATCTCCAAAAGAACACATGTAACAATTTATTCTCAAGTATGATGATTATTAATAATCTGCATTAAATTTAATAAGTTATACACAATATATAAAAGTATATAAAACAGGTTATTTTTTTAAATGTTAAACCCAGCTTGCTTTTCTAGAATTAACCCAAGTGAAAAGGTGTTACTATTTTAAATATATGTTTGGACTTGCTTTTTCATTATTTTGCTGAGTATTTTTTATATATGCTTATGTATGATAAAGTGTCATTCTTGTGATATCCTTGTCAGGATTTATTTTTGTGTTTAATTTGTCCTTATAAAAACAGATTAATCAGTGTTGCTTTTAGTATTTATTGTAAGAGTTTGTCTCCATTTTAAAATTAAAATTTATATTTTGAGATAATTATAAAATCACATGGGGTTGTGAGAAATAACACAAAGAGATCTATGTATCCCTTACCTGGTTCGCCACAATGACAATATATTTAAAACAATATGGTACCATAATCAGGATGTTAATGCTGATACAATCACAATAGAACGATTTCATCAATAAAACATTACACTGAGTTGCCATTGTATACCCACATCATTTCCCTCCCAACCCCTACTTCCAACTCTGTATGCCACTAATCTTTTTTCTTTTTCTATAATATTTTTAAGAATAGTACATTAATGGAATTTTAAAGAGTGTAGTTTTAGTTGGATTTGTTTTAATTAGTATGATTCTCTGGAAATTCATTTACATTGTTGCATCTATCAATTGTTATTTATTTTTATTTCGGTGTAGTGTAACCTGCTATAGATGTAACAATTTGTTTAACTATTCACTCACTGAAGGACTTTTGGGTAGTTTCTAATTTATGAGTGTTATGAATAAAGCTGATATAAGCTTATATATAGGACTTTGTATTTTTTTCTAATGCCTAATTGTGCAATTTCTGAATTGTATGTTAGTTGCATATTTAATTCTGACTTTTTCTTTCCTTATGCTTTCTATTGCAGAAAATCTTCCACATTGTAAAATTTAACCATATTAAAACGTATAGTGTTCAATTTAGGGACATTGGATGATTCACACTCTCATGCAACCATTACCTCTGCCTAGTTCCAAAGCATTACCTCACCCCTCCAAGAGAGTCCGTATCCATTAAGCCGTCACTTCACAGCTCTCTCGTCCCCATTGCTGATAATCACTAATATAATCTCTGTCTCTATGAGCTTAGGTGGTTTTCATAGTTCATATAAATGGAATAATGAAATATGTGATCTTTTGTGTCTAGCTTCTTTCACTTAGCATAATGTTTTTAAAGTTTATTGATATTGCAGCACATATAAGTACATCTTTCCTTTTCAGGGTGAATAATATGCTACATATGAATATACCACATTTTGTTTATACATTTATTAGGCGGTGGATATTTGGACTATTTCTACCTTGGGTTATTGTGATTAGTGCTGTTACAAATATCTATGCATATATATTGGTTCAAATACTCAATTGTTTGGGATACATAACCAGGAGTGGATTTGCAGGGTCAGGTAGAAGTACTATAATACATCTGACTTTTTGAAGAAACTCAAATTATTTTCCACATTGGTTGCACTATTTTACATTACCACCAAAAATGTAAATAATTCAGTTTCTTCACATCTTTACCAGACTTTAGTCTTGTCACTGATTATTTAAATCATTCTGAGTTTTAATTTTCATTTTCCTGGGGGCTAAAAATGTTAAAGATTTTTATGCTTATTTGAAAAGCATTTTTTTTTTATCTCCTTTGGATAAGTGTTGTTCAAATATTTTAATCATTGTATTTATGCGTTTATTTTCACTGTTGAGTATTTGCATTTATTCTAGATAGAAGTTCTTTGCTGCATATGAGGTTTGCTAATATGCAATTTTTAGAAAAATTGCATTAAAATTATTTCACATTAGAGTAGAACTGAAGTTTGTATTATCTTGACTTCCAGTCAATGGACTTGTTTTTTCTCTCCATTTGTTCAGTTCTTTTTGCTTGCTTTCCTTGGCATCAGTCTAAAACTTTTTATTTCATCCTTTCAACAGGGTTTCTTCAGAGCAAACATCTTTAATTTGTTAAATTATCAATTTTCCCTTTTACAGATTATACCCTTAGTGTTAAGCTTAGAACTTTTTGCTTAGGCCTATATCCTGAAGATTTTCCTTTAATTTTAAAGATTTTAATAGTTATACATTACATTTTTAAGTCTGTGATTATTTTAAGATTGTTTAAGGTGTCAGTTTTAGGTGAATATTTTTTTTTTCTGCCTGAGGATTTGCAATTGGTCACGCACCATTTTTTCCATTCCTCCTTTGAGATGCTTTTGCAACCTTTTCTGAAATTAGATAGACATTTTTGTGTGAGTAGATTTTAAGTTTCTTTATTCTGTTCCATTTATTTGTTTCCACAATATCACATAGTCTTGATTACGGTAGCCAAATTATTGGTCTTAAACTTTGCTACACTGGATACTTCCACTTTATTTTCCTTTTCAAAATTATTTTAGCTTTACTACTTCCTTTGCCTTTCCATATAAACTTTATAATAATCTTGGCTGTATCTATTCTATCTACATAAATATCTGGTATTGCACAAAAATTATTTCACATTTAAGTAGAACTGAAGTCTATATTATCTTGACTTCCAGTCAATGGACTTGGTATTTCTCTCCATTTGTTCAGATCTTTTTGCTTGCTTTCCTTGGCATTTTTAAATTTTAAGAATATAAATTATACTTACACTTAAGTGTATACTTAAACATTTGTGAAGTTTGTACCTAAATATTTCATTTTCTTGGAAAATTGTAAATACTATTGCTGTCTTAATTTC
>CAUYRH010163310.1:0-19031 GCA_963574655.1 Perodicticus potto | reverse complement strand
CCCACAGCCACCAACAGGATCAGACCAAAAGAACAGACGCAACCACTTGCCCAGTCTCTGCCGCTTTTGCCTTCCTCAGGGTGTCCAGAAGCCTCACGCTGTCTCCCTGTGTCCCCAAGGGGAAGTTCCTGGGTAGATCCCGCCTGTCAGAGATGCCTGAAGTATATTTCTTGGCTATTTTTCTAAGGCAAAGTTAGTGGTAATTTTTGTAACAGCAATAGGAAACTGACACCGTTTAGAATTGTATATCCATGATTGTTTCCTAGTCCTGGCCCTACTGCTAAGGTCGATAATTTCTATTTTTTTTAATATGTTGTGCTCTTTGGTGAATTTTTCATTCATTTCCTGAATTGTTTTTCTAGTTTGAGTTGCTTTTCCATTTTCTCTTGGATGTCATTGAGCATTCTTAAAATTCACTTTTGCAATTCTTTATTCTGTCATTTCAATATTTTTGTTTTGATTGATGTCCATTGCTATAGAGCTGATGTTCCCTTTTGAGTGTGCCTTTCATTATAATTTTTCATACTTCCCCAGTTCTCTCACTGATTCCTTCTGATCTAGGGCAGATGCCACTTCTTATTCTTGGATTTTATTTATTCAGATCAGGCTTTGTCTCCCCCTCACTCATAAGGGAGTATTTGTAGCCTATGTTGAATAAGAATCTTTGGCTTTGCTTATGGGTGCTTTTATGGAGGTCTAGGTTTTGGGAGGATGCCCTGGTTATGAAATCCTTAATGTGATAGTTTTCTCAGTTGCTGATTTTTTGTAGGCTGTGGTAGTATTGAAGCATGTACGTGGTTAGATTCCCTGTCTCCCTCTAATGTGGGAGCATGGAGGTCTTTGAAATGCTTTTTTTCCCCTCAATTATGTGGTCTTCTTAACACTGTGAATTGTATTGGCATGCCCAGATTAATCTTTGAGACAGTAGTGTGATACCCTGTATGAGTGAGTCAGTAAATGTTGTGCAAACTGAACTCCCTGACTGTAGATGGCACTTATTGAAGAGAATAAGCTTCTCTGTTGTTTTGGGGACCTGTGACCAGCTCTAGCCCTTAGCAGAAGCATATGAATGCCCTAGGTGGTGGGCAGGGCCCTGGATCCTTCTGGTGAGTCCTTATTCTCCAACACAGCAGAGACAAGAAGGAGAGTGAGGCTGAATGGGGCTGGGTTGGGTGAGCCTTCCTTCAGGCTCCACAAAAGCTGGTAAGGTACCTGTTTCAGTGGGGGTCAAAAGTATACTCCCAGCCTGCTGGGAAAAGTTGCCAAGCAGGAGCCCCAACCAGTCAGAAATCTGGATATAGAGGCAGGGGCCATTTCAGATCCACAATCTGGCAGTTTGGAGTGTGTTTCATCTTCTTCCCCCTCCTATGCTCTGCAGTCTCCCTCCAGCATCCACTGGCAGGCAGGAGCTCAAACTAGCTGTGCTCCCCATCACAGGCTGAAAGCTTTCCCATCCAGGATCCTGCTCTGGCTTAGAGTATGGCTTTCCTGTTGGGGGAATGCTGCTCCATGAGTACACTGCGGCTGGGAACCATACTGTGCTCTTTTCAGTTCAGCCCCTGTGGGCTACCTTGCCTCCCAAGATTGGTTCACAAATATCCCCTCTGTGCCCGTAAGCAATATGAATGAATATGAGACATGATCTGAAGGTCTGTCCCTGGGTCCCCAGATACCAATCCTTGCCCATGCCAGGAAGAAGTGCACTGGTCTCAAGTTGCCTACTGGGTGCTAAAGCAGGTTTGATGTCCCTACGCTTCAGGATGTGCCCTGTTCTAATGGAGCAGCTGGATAAGCAGCACAAGGAAGGGATGTTGAACAGGGAGCTCACAGTCTGAGCATCCCTTATTCTTTTGCAGTGCCTTAAGAGGAAAAGTTTGAGCCCTACTCTTTGTGGAATCCCCAAGAGAGCAGAAGCAGTAGCTCCTGAGAGACCTGGCTCAAGTATTCTCTCTTTGCAGCCATGGATGGGGGAGGAGAAGTAGAGCAAAAGTGTCTAGAGGACAGCTAGCACTATTTTGTCTCCGTGGCTCTCTCCAGAAGGTAGCCAACCTAGAATGCCCAGGTTCTGGGGTCATGCAGAGCCTCAAGCACCTACCAGCCTCTGTGGTTCCCACAGTCAGGGCTGGAGTTGGGAAATGTTTGTGTGGAAGCAAGCAAGATGAAAACTGAAGGTTTGAAGCCCCATGGAGAAGATAAAGGTATATGGTGGGTGGGGAAGCAATATGGCACCTGCCATCTCAGCTCCGGTCTGTGGCGATGGGAAGCAGCCAAAGGGGGCTGGTAGCCTGGTGCTTTGTCCTCAAGAAGCTCCCAGTTCACTGATGGCAGGAGTTTTGGGGCTTGTGAGGGTACCTTCCTTTCTCTCTCTAGCAGTTCAGGAGCCTGCTGGCTGCCAGAGATGTGAGGGAGGGAGAAACAAACCCTTCCATCTGCTCTTTTTGCTAGACTCCAAACCTCTCGGGGTTTGACCTCTGACAATATCTTGCTCCTTGTTCTCCTCTGCAACTCTTTCCCTAAAATCTCTTTGTAGGTTCTAATTTAACTTCAGAATTACACCTGACCTATGATAGTTTATCTTTTATTTTTCCTCTAAAATTTTTCCTTCTTTCTAAGACAGTCTGGCAGCTGATGTCTTTGGTCAGCCATCTTCCTAGCTCTTTTGTTAATATGATTTTGGTGTCCCTATTAGACTGATAGCTTTTTTCTAGGACAGAGTTTGGGGCCTAGAATAATGTTACCATATCCAGCATGCTATAATAAAAATTATGTAAACTTTGGAGTCAAACATTTCTGGTTGAAATTTCACCTCTGTCACTTACCAAATATGTACACTTAGGAAAACTATTTTATCTTTCTGAGGCTAAGTTTCTTCATCTGCAAAATGGTTCACTAATATCTATTACTACTATGAGCTCTTAAGAGGAATAAGATAGCATATGTGCAAAGGCCCATTGCAGTTCATAGTACATAGAAAATTCTCAAATGATTTTAGTTCCATGTATGTAATATCATGGTTTGGGCATTAAAAAGATGAAATACTGTCAAGGTTATATCAATATCTCAATAGGGCTTAAGCTTAAACAATGATTCCAAATCCCAAAAGTCCTCCTATACATGGAGGAGTGGTCAACAATCATGTTATTTAAGGGATGTTCATAATCAACTTGTTACACTATAATCAAATATTTAGCAAACTCTTAATTTTTTTTCTATCTCATTCTTAAAAGTCTCAAAACAAGTAGATCTAACTATAAGAAACTTAGACAAAGTAAGGGAAGCAGTTTCAGTCTCTATCATTAATATTGCAGCCAACTCTTAGGGAAAGGGCTGTGCCCAGATTTTCCAAAGTTGTAAATAATGCACATGTTATACAATCTGGGCCAAAGAATGATTTTCAGTTCGGGGTAGCCCATGCTAAGCTTGTGCATGTTAGCCTGAATAAATAGATTTTTTGGAAACAACTCACTAACCCTAGAATGTCTATGAGGGAAAGGGAATACTGCCATGAACCGGCTCCAATTATGTGTGCCAAGAAAGCTGAGTGAGTTCATGCTACCCTCCTTTATCCTCTCCAACTCTTCAAAGTGCTCAGCTATTTAAGTTTACATGAAGGTTTTTAAAGGAGTTATTTGAAAATAAGAGGATAGGGAGACAATACAAAAGATAAAAAGAAATCTCTTTCTACCACCATTAGACACACAATTCATATCCCAAGTCATGACTCCAGCTAATAAAATAGTCATATATTGCTATTTATTGACAATAATTCTAGTTTGATAGTTTCGCTCAACTGGTTGGAGACTAGCTTTGTCTTGTTTATTATATGTAAACTTTAGAAAGAGTTGACTAATTTTGTTAAAGTAAACTGAGTCATGGGTATTATAAGTTTCCATTTTTAGTGTTTGCTGTATTGAAGCAAATTAGTAGACAATTTATGATTGTTCTATCTTTGATAATTCTTAATTATTTTCAAATAAACCTAGCAACTGGGTTAAGGTTAGAGAGCTATTTCATTGTACTGAATGAAAGCCTAAGTGCTCAGAACCTTTAATACATGACTAATACATGAAGTCCTGGAACACGCAATAAAGTCACTTTCCCTTTTCCCATCTCTGGTTTGGCAGTTATCATATTACATTGCAATTCTGCTTACACATCTGTCTTCCCCACTAGATTGAGAACTCCTTAAGGCCAAGAACCTCATTTTATTCACCTCTATATCTCCAGGATCTATGTTGTTTGACACTTAGTGAGAATTCAATAAATGTGTTACATGAATAAAGTTTAAGGAAATATAGATTTGGCTGAATAGCTAATTTCCTAATTTGGGGCTCAATTAATTTTTTGGTAGTCTAGTCTTGAGTATTGAATTAAATGCTATATTTTGATTTATTCTCTTGCAAAGTCTTTTATAGTGGTCTCTTAGGTAATCTGATATAATTTTCAGTAGAAACTGATGTGCTAGGAAATCAATTTTAGATGAAAATTAACACTCCTTATACACATAGAGACAGTTTGAGACAGCACGTAATATGGTTATGAAATATGAATTTGCATAGCCTGTAAATATAAAATAAATTCTGGATGAGAATACAAAAGAAAGAAAAAATCTTTTATACTATATGAGATTCACCTAGAGATGTACTATTGGCTTTTTGAAATATCTGAAATAATCTAATTAGCTTGCACTATTTTACTGTTCTGGGTTTTTCTGGTCTGCCTTAGGCCCCCAGGCCTACTTTTTGACTCTTCAACAATGAAAGGGAAAGTAAACAGTGTTTATATTTATTTTCTATATAACACTGCCTTGCTTATTTGAAATCCTAGGAAAACTTCCAAGAAGAAAATTATCATCATCGGTGAGAAGAAAAGGGCACGTTTTCAAATTCACCCTTAATTAAAATTAGATGGCAGATCTCAAATTTTTGCAACCAAATTAGCTCATGGCTTTTTCAGAGCTGCTAGGAGTGTGTTAGAGATTGTAAAGCATGAGTTTGGGTCCTATAGAAAACAAGGTATAAGAAAGGTTCTACTTATCATGCATACATTTCAAAAGGGGCACATGTCTCTATGACATTTTAATACTGTGGCATTAAAGGTACAATATAAATTAACATATTATAATATGGTGGGTTTTTTGTAGAAAAATTATTGAAAATCTATTTCTTTTCTATTGCTAAAAAGAGAAGTAGCCCTAGTATAGCAAAGGTTTATTTCTTAAATTTAAAGGTAAATTTACCTTCAGAAAGAAAAAATAAATGGAGGACAATAGGACCAAATTGAATTTTTGTGTGTGTTTTATATACTGTTTTATCTTTATATTTCATACATTACTACAGGCAATTTTAGCTGCATAGGCTTGCTTTGTGAGAGCAATGGTTTTCAGATTATTTTGTTAAGAATGTGTTTATCATCTTGAAATATATGGTTATTTGGTTAAGATTAATCTTCTTTCAGCATTACAATGTGAACACAATTTAGCAACGCCAAACTGTCATCACTATGTCAGCAAAAACATATGTAAATTTCTAGAACCTTGCAGTTGACAAATGGATTATACTATAGGAGCAAGAAAGTCAAGATGTTTATTTTCCTCCAGAGACACAACAAAATATTTGTACTCATGCCAACTCCATGTACTAAAAAGTATTTATTTGTACTGAAATTTTCCTTTACTGGTTGCCTTTAGAAATATCTAGAACTGTGAAAGGCGTGTAACTCTCAAACAAACACATAAACAATTATTACAGATCATGTTTTCTAAAACCACTTAAAGCTGGCATTCAAGTATTTCTCACACATTTCTTACTTTACATAAAATGGCTGCATTAGATACTCATCGATAGGAAAAATATAATTGAGAATGCTCTAGACGAGAGAAACTAATTAAGGTTTGTTTTGGTTGTCTGTTATCGCTTAACAAACTATTCTTAACTTAGTCGCCAATGACAACCATTTGTTCATGACTTTTGAGGTCAAAAATTTGAGAAGGGCATTAAGACAGGGCAGCTGGGGCTGGAAGATCCACTTCCAAGATGGCTTCTTCACTCGCATGGATGATGCTTTTGTGCTAGTTGGCCTCTCTCTCTCTCCACATGGTGTCTCTTCCTCTAATGCATCTCCATGGGGCTTAAGTGTCAAGCAAAACAGTGGTTTCAGAGCAGACCAAGAAACCAGGACAGAAGTTGCAAGTTTCTTTCCACGCAGCTTCTGATATCTCAGAGCATCACTTTTGCCATACTCTGTATGGTTGAGCATGTCCCTAAGACCAACTCAGATTCAAGGAGAGGGGAATGATACCATGTTTGGATGGGAGGAGTAGCCAAAAATTTGTGGCCAACTTTAATCTACCACAATTTTGTCTAAAATTTTAAGTGATGGGATTTGGAAAACCCAAACTTGGTAACGTGCCTGGCCTTTTGGATTGTACTGTTACATTTTTTGGCAGTTTTAATTGAGGCCTACTTTGAGAATGTTTAAAGCTGAATGTTGACATTTCATTGCCAATTTCTGAAAGTTTTCCAGACATAGACGGGGATGTCCAATAGCCTCAGTTATCTTTCTCTATCTCTTTTCTATACCTACCGTTTTCTAAACTCTCATCATTTGGACTGCAGATCTCCCACTTACCCTGAGGAACTCTTTGACATTTACAGTGCTTCTAATGTGACCTTACTATTGAGTATGAGAGCACCTTAAAAATGATTTCCAATTGTGAATAAATGGTGCTAAATAAATCTGTGGAAAAGTTAAAATCACTTTTAATCAACTGAACACTTGCTCCTTCAAGTGCCAAAGATCCGATAAGACTGACTTTGCTTTACTTTCTCTGAATTATATGGTTGTTAGTAAGGTATTTTGACATATATACCTATGTTGGAATACATATTTATACAAAACACACATCTCATGATGTCTTGAAGAGCACAGAAATGTGTCACACTCAGTGAAACTGAATGAAATGCATCCCCTTGCAAGAGTCCCTCTCCTTGCTTTAAGAGCAGTACTTCTCAAACTTTTCTGTTGAAATGTGACTAGTGACAGAGAAGAGTAAAGGGAGTATCTCCCTAGGGGCCACAAACATAAAATTTACTTATGCTGTATTTGAAATACTTGCACAAATTCTGCTTTCTTCTACTTAATATGTAAGTTTTCATATAAAAACAATTTATCTATTTGAATCGCCACATAAATTAATGATACACGATCAGCATAGTGTATGGTTTCATGCAACCCTGGCAAACCACAAAGTACTCATGGGATATTTTTATCTCAGTTTGAGATGGAGATATATAAGTAAAAATTATTGAGGAACAAGGGTGTTAATACATCTACATTTAGTTCCAACAAAATATTTTATTTTGACTGAAAAATTATACAGAAGTTGTGGGTAGAATCATAGTCAAATACTTCCACATTATTTATAAAACATCTATTTTATTACTTCTACAGTCCACTTTTGACAACATGTTTATTATCATCATTTTTTGACAACATGTTTAATATTTTCTTTTCTTCCTGTTTTACAATCCTTAACTTTGATACACATATTGCTAAGCTGCAATTAAAAACTATGATGTGCTATATTTTATTTTGGAGAAATGAATAAGCTCTTAAGAATATGATTTTTTCTTTCTCCAATTTTCAAGATGGAAATAAGCCTCTCACTATCCAAGTTGGATTGGAAAGATCAAAAGTTTAATCAAAGCTTCCAGAGTGAGGGAGATATTGGAGCCAGTTTGTCTTCCCTGGCTGGATAATTGTTCAGTACCACTATGATCACAACTTTCAATAAATCGCATACCCCATGTAAGCCTAATACATTTCCAGCATATTAGTTCTCTTGTGGTTGTCTTGTTTAGAATTGAAGAAGTTAAGAACACTAGGATGAAACCCAAGATAGATGAAAGCTCGCAAATGTTAATAGACAGAGTTTAAATTAAAGGCCACAGTTCCAAAGAGATCTTAGCAGCCCTCTGAATTTCAAGCTTATAGTACTTGAAATTACAGGGATTAGTGGTAGGGGACTTTAAAAAGAGGCTTAACACCATATGTCTGTAAAAAGTAGCACCCATAAATCAACTTGCTAGTGTTTCCTAACACCATATGATTCATAAATATTCAGAAACCCAACCTAAAAAGTTTTAAATATCCCTGGATTGGGCCATTGGAAATAATGTTATCAAATCATTTTAAAGGCTGAACTGAAGGGCTGTCTTTTATTTTATTTTTGCTCTTCAAGAGATAATATTCTCCACATAAAAAAATTTTGGTTGATATGTATGAAAAGTTTTCTGCACCGATAACCAATGCAAGACACTCATGAATCTATCAATCACAGAGTTAAAAAGCTCTCTCATACAGCACACTTAATAGCCAGTGTAACCAATTAGTATAACCATTCCTTGATGCAATACAAACTCATTTCCTTAAACTGCTATTGCACTGAACTCCAGGGTTATAAATGAGCAGAACACAAATTGATTTGCATGTAATAACAGTGGCAATAAACCCTTCCTGGTTCATGTAATTTTCCCCATCTGTTAACAGAGAGCAAGTTTAGGATCTATTATTCCCGGAAGGGGACTTACCCAGCTGGACATCTATAACACTTGGATGATTCTCCATGGGGAACAATGGCTTCGGAGGCTTGTCTGTGAGTAAAGCTAGAAAAGAAAATGAAAGAAAGTAATGGAAAAATTGAGATAAATTACAGGATAAGAAAGATTCTGTCATGTATGATATTTAATGTTTATAGACTTGATGTTGTGTAAACATTAGACAGTGTTTCTACTTGAGTTGTTACTCTATCTATACAATATCCATTTCCCAGCCCATTTAGAGCACCATTGATTTGCTGTAAGTAGGCCATTTTGACAGCTACATTTTCCAACAAGATCAAAGAAATGGACTATTTTGGATGGTTTTTCTAAGCTTGTAAGTACAAAGATATACAGGGTTTAAAAGTATAATTGAGAAACATTAAATCCCTACATCTGTTTTGTAGCACCATTTCTCAGTGAAATATAACCCTAATGGACATTTCTAGTGGCACAAACCTTCCAGGCCTCTGATTCATCCTCTACTCCTTTACTCCAACCACCAAAACTGTATAATAAAACACTGTTATCTTCCTTAGGATAACCAATCAAAGATGCTGGTTAAGGCTCAGCGCCTGTAGCTCAGCAGTTAGGGCATCAGCCACATACACAGGAGCTAGTGGGTTTGAATCCAGCCCTGGTCTGCCAAACGGTAATGATTACTGCAACCAAAAAATAGCTAGGCGTTGTGGCAGGTGCTTGTAGTCCCTGCTACTCGGGAGGCTGAGGCAAGAGAATTACTTAAGCCCAAGAGTTTGAGGTTGCTGTGAGCTGTGACACCACAGTGCTCTATCCAGGTCAACATAGTCAGACTCTGTCTCAAAAAAAAAAAAGAAAAGAAAAGAAAAGAAATGCTGATTAAGCATTTTTTGCACCAAGTCCTATGCTAGGTGCTAATGGGAAAAAGAGGTAAAATGCTTATTCTTGCCCTCAAATTTATAATCTAGGACTATGAGCACAGGACTAGCATACCAAAATATACCAGAGTATAACCTAGTAAAACTTGTAGTGTTTAAGCTATTAGACTAAATATTAGGTGGCAAAGAAATGGAGAAAGGAGAGATTAATATTGATTAGCAGGGTTAGGGAAAGTTTTATGAAGGGAATAGATATCTATATGAACCTTAAAAAATGGAGACAATTTGGAAAGGCAGAGAGTAAGAAGAGTAAATTCAGGGAAGATTAGCAACACAAACCAAGGCACAGAGATAGAAGTTGGCAGGCACAATGTGCTTAAAGGAAAGTGGGCTGGAGAGAAGTGGTTGTGTGAACATCCTGAATTGGAAATGAAACTATATAGATAGGATAGGGCTCAATTCTGGAGGATACTGAGAAATACTCAGAGAAGTTTGGACATATTGTGGTAGGCTAAAACTCATTGTATAATAGATTCTTGGAATAAAAAACAAATTACTCAAAGGAAGTGCTATCTAACAATGATTGGCTTGATATATAGGATGGACTGGAGAAGAAAAATCTAGTTAAGAGGATGAAGTAACAATGTGCAATATTTTGGGGGGTGAAGTCAGAGCTATGAGTTAGAAGAAATTTTAAAAAAAGAGGAGAAACTATGAGAGGCTTCTAGAAGGAAGAAATGAAAAGATTTGGCATAAAGATACATAATGTCATATGTATTGCTGTAATAAAGAAGACCCTCATATCAAATTATTATTTATATCTCAAATTCCTATCAACTGTTCCCAGATTTATGTCCTGCTTCCACTATCCAACTAGATTCTTGCCTACTAAAAAGATATATTTTATACTTTCTAATAATTCACAGCATAGGGTTAGGCTATAAGATAATCATTAAACAAACCATCATTAATTGACTGGTTTAGGAATTCTCTAAGAAAAGAGCTTTACAAAATATTAGCTTTCTCTTCCCGATATCTTCAATTGCCTGAAACAGGAAATTTTTAGTTTATTAATTATTCTCATTTTTTAAAATAATTTTATTAAATCATAATTGTGTACATTGGTGCAATCATAGGGCAGAATGTGCTTCATATACAATCAGAAACATTTTGATTGTACTGTGAGAGATAGCCCTCAATTATTCTCATTTTTTAAAGAAATCTTTATCGATGGCTTACAACATGTGTTGCCCTTATGGAATTGAACATGTTTGTTTTCCCTGAGGTGATGTGAGCATAATTTAGATAGACCTACTTGTATGACATCTACTCTTCATTTCATAAATACTATAGCTACTCTTTGATCTTTAAATACTATTAGAACCATTAGGAACATATTTTAAATAAAATTTATAAATACATAGAATTCAAAATCCAATCATATCAGATGTTCACTTTTGTTATTGTAGTTTGCTATTGTTTGTAGTAGTGAAATATTGGAAGCAAGCTAAATGTGCATCAGTAGGAGAAAGGTTAACTAAAGTTGTGGTGATTTCATATAATGATACATTATTATATGGTTGTTTAAAAGAATTAGGTGAATTTGTACATTTGATATAAAATATTTCCAAGCTATACTGTTTAATAAAAACTCAAGGTTTGAAATAGTATGCATTTTAAACAACATACATGTGTATATTTAAACTATCTGTTAGAATAGCATATATGCATATGTAAATTCATTTATGTAAATATGGAATATTTCTAGATGGATACATATGCAACAGATAATAGTGGTTTCCTGTAAGGAGTAGAAGTAGATGGCTAGATGGCCAAGGAATGGTGAGGGGTGAGGAAAGGGCAGTATGGGGCAGACAGAAGGAATATTTAATCTTCCCTATATAACTTTTGGGCATTTTGAAGCATATACATATACTGTATACTTAAAACATGAATAAAATTAAAATTAAATCAAATCCAGCCATGTTACATTTAATTTATTAAAAAGTTATTTTGGGCGGTGCCCAAAGCTCAGTGGGTAAGGAGCTGGCCACATACACTGAGGCCAGATGGGTTCGAACCCAGCCAGGGCCTGCTAAACAATAATGGCAACAACAACAAAAATGTATAGCTGGGTCTTATAGCAGGTGCCTGCAGTCCCAGATATTTGGGAGACTGAAGCAAGAGAATCGCTCAAGCCCGAGAGTTTGAGGTTGCTATGAGCTGTGACGTCACGGCACTCTACCCAGGGTGATAGCTTGAGACTCTATCTCAAAAAAGAAAAATAGTTATTTTGGTTTCTTTGTAAAATTATTATCAATTTGCCTTACACATCCAAATTATAGACATTTAGTTTGTTGGTAACTATTCTTAAACAATCTTATTTTCAAATATTTCATGCCTCCAAATAATTTAACTGAAATGTGATAGATGTGAAACAACTGTATTTCATGTATAGAGATGATGATCTTGTCCTACTTTTAAGCAGGATATGAATTCGGGATCCTTATGGTCTCCTACTCTTATCTCTCACCACAGAATATGGATATATTTACTCTGATTTTATTATTGTTAAACGCCAATTAATGACATGACATTTGTTAATATTAATGATAATTAATCATTAATAACCTATAATAAATCTAAGGTGGGTGCCTTACATTTATAGGTAGTTCAAAACTTTCAAAGTGCTTTCAGATACATTAGCTCATGTGATCTACTGAATGACCTCAGAAAGTAAATAAGGCAGTTAGAATTGTGGTTAATGTAGCGATGAAACTAAATCAACCTCACATTGTCTCATTTGGTGCCCCCTTGTAACCAAAACTCCCATATGCAGGATGGAGAGGAAAACAGAAGTTGTAGTCAGGAGACAGACAAGTAAAGAGATCAGTATTGAATCAATGGTTTTAGCCTCTTTGACTACACACTATTAATTAAGCTAAGGTCTCCTAGACCATTGGAAATGGCTTCTTAAATTGCCAACTGAAACATTATTCCAGTTAGACAGCCCACACGCATACCCTTGTTTCACCTAAACCCATGAAAAGAAGGGGGCAAACTTATACTTACACCCAACACATGCCAATGGGATATAGTCCCATTGGGTGTGGAGTCTCATTAAATTCCAATTTCATGTTTAGGCCTAGGAATTGCCAAGAAGTACAGACTATTTGTTATAATAAAAGAACAACTGTAGCAGTTCATCTGGATCCTGACCACTGGCCCAGAGACAAATCAATCAGTACCCTGCGTAATTATGGCACTTGCAGATTAGCTAGACTACGTGCTGCCATAGGCAGGCAAGCTCATTTCTTCTTTTTTTTTTTTTTTTTTTTTGATCTCATCTGAAACGCACAGTTACTATTCGGGAACAGAAGGAGAGAACTGTCAATACCAAATTCCCTAAACAACAGAGCAGAGGTTTACAATTTTATGAGGAATCTTATTCTGGAACTTGAGAGGGGCTAATTGGGGTCTTAGTTAGTCTTTGAATTTGGTGCTTTAGCTTCATGTTTTGATTGAAAGAATGAGAGCAAAGGATGCAGTTTGGTACTAACATTTCAGTGTACAATTCCTCCCCTGCATTTTTCACTGTAGCTGCTTATGTTTAATTATGCTTAAATATAATTGCTCCACTGAGTATACCATGACAGTAATTTCAATGTGCTAGTGAAGCTACTACTGTTACTGCCTGCTTCTTCCTAAAGCTAAGTTTTATATGTTTGACACTTAACTTTCCCGAAAAGAATGTGCAAATTAACTCTTTCTTTTCTATTATAGGCAATGATTATATCTGCTCATACAGCCCAATCAACTGGTTTGACTAAAATTATTAGTCGATTTCCAAAAACGTATTAAAAAATCAGTAGAGCCGGGTACAGTGGCTCATGCTTGTAATCCTAGTACTTTAGGAGGTTGAGGTGGAGGGATTGCCTGAGCTGAGGAGTTCAAGACCAGCCTGAGCAAGAGCGAGACCCTCTCTAAAAAAAAAAAAAAAAAGCTGGGCGTTGTGGCAGGCGCCTGTATTCTCAGCTTGAGAGGCTGAGGCAAGAGGATCATTTGAGCCTAAGTGTTTGAGGTTGCAGTGAGCTATGATGCTACGCACTCTACAGAGGGTGACAAAGTGAGGCTTTCTCTCAAAAAATATATATCAGTAGAATTTCTTATGTGGTGGAATAAATCACTTTATTTGACTACATTGCTCAAGTGTTATATGCTTTTATTATAATTTTCATTATCCTCTTTTGATGTTGACTTGTCTGTTTAATTAGATTTGCCAGAAAGACAAAGTGGGATGGAACTGAAGGACAGAAACTCATTAATTTCTGTAAATAAAGCCATGTTGGAATTTTTATGGTAAAGTCAATGAAATGGATCCCCCCAATTCTATTTAATACACCAGCATTAAAATCACATGGCAAAATCGCTATGCATCACATTTAACATTCAAATCCTACAGATGTTGTCTACATTTACAAGAGGCTGAAGTTTGAACTTGTCATCTAATAACTTAAAGGCAGCCACAACTTTTCTGCCTTTTTACATATACATCTTCAAGTTTATCATTGTTATTGCCAAGTCACTTTTCTCATCTGCCCCCATTAACACACTGCATTAATTTCAACTCTGTATCTTGGCTTAAAACTCTGTCCCCCACGTTGGAAAACAAATAATAAAACATACCATAGTTATCATTTTTTTAGTATCTACTGAGTGATAGGCACTGTTCTAAGATATTTTATATTAAATTGCACAAATAACTTGCCCAAAGTCAAGCAGGTTTTCAATCTAAAGTAGGGATCTGAATTGAGTTCTGTCTGATTTTACCAGGCCCACAATCCTCTAAGATTTTCCCCTTACTTTTTGCCATCTTAAGTCTTACCTATCCCTCCACCAAAAGCCTGTTTAAGTCCTATATCTTCCAGAAAGACTTTCCTAACAATAGCCCAAGATAATCTTTCTCTTTGAAATCCTAAATCATTTACTATTTCTTTGAACCTCTCATTTGGTTCACAGCATACAGTGCTTTGAATACAAATTAAACCTCATTTTCCATAGCTATGTCTAGTCTCCCCAGTTAGATTTTTAACCTCCTGGAGGACAAGAATAATGTGTCACATATTCCAGCAAATAAGATAGTGTGTGACACTGTGGAACAAGTAAACACTTAAAATGTCCAAATTAGCTGTACCACAATATTCTTTCTTTAAAACTGGGTGCTTCCTATAGGGTTCTTATATTGCAAGGAACAGAAACAAACTTTTTTCCTAATGACAGCCAAAAGGGAATTTAGCAGAAGGATATCTGAAGGATGGCCAGGAAGCCTATGGAACTAGGTTTAATAATAGCAAAGAAACCAGGGCAGGTCTAGATGTACAGGCTAAAGAGACTAAATAATGATGTCATCTTGAGCACATCGTTGGATTGCATTGGTTTTGGCAGGGGAGGGGGCATTAATGTGTTTTCTTTTATTGTATTGTATTTTGGTTTCTTTTGTCCTATTGTCATTTTGATCAAGATTCAAAACCCCAGAAAGATAGGCTGAATGAGCAAGTTTTGAGCTCCAGCCCTAGGCAAGACTACGTGCACACCACGAAGAAAAAAGAATCCCCTTATAGGAGGTTTTCTCACACTCAGTATTATTAACATTCACTGCCAGACAACTCTTTTTTGGAGGTGATTGTTCCATGCCCTGTTGAATATTTAGCAGCATCCCTGGCCTCTACCCAATAGACACCCGAAGCATCGTCCACCAGTTATGACAAGAAGAAATGCCCAAGATATTGGCAAAAGTTCCTAGGAGAACAAAATTGACCCTCGTTAAGAATTATTGCCCTAAAGAAAACTTAGGTTGCTATTGGAAAAAGAAATGAATGCTAAATGGTCAAAAGTAACAGGCACAAACTACTTCCTTGCCCAACTCTTACATTGGTTTCTATGTGAAAAGCATTCCTTGGAGCAAATAGTACTAATGGGATGTCCTGATCTTGTAAAAAGAAGTAGCCTTGACTACACAAACCCACTACTATAGGCAATGGGTTCTGTTAATCAAAAGAAGGACATTTGGCATTAAAAAAAAAATCAAAGTTCTAAAATAATCATTGGTCTCTGTCCATTGGTAGCAACAGTTCACTGGGCTCTTGCCGCTTCCAAATCACCTAAGCTCAAAAACTAATTCCAAAAGAGAACAATTGCAGCCCTATGGCTCTTTGACCCAGAGTGACTAAGCACACAAGTATATATTGCCTGATGTTCTGAGGGAATTGGGGATCTTGGGAAGGAAGATTTGAAAAAAAAAGAATTATTGTGGGAAGATGAAATAGAGGTCCTTACTAAGCAAATTGGATGTTAACATCCTTAAAAGTTTCCTATAATCTTAAAGAGAAATTTGCCAATCCTGGCCAAGTAGTTGACTAGTTTAAAGAGTTCATTACTGAACACAATTCAGTTTATGAAAGTCAGAAATTGCAGAGATCTGAACACATCATAACTACTATTACTCTTTGGAAGATTTTGCATTTTCTTCTATGTGATTAGCTAATAATCTCTTGGGGCAAAGAATCTCTCTTTTGGAATTAACTAGATAGGCTCTCCTCAATTCTGTATTATGATGTACACATCTCGCTGGCCACTTCATCTAAAGCCCTACGTTAAAAGTCTTTTAGTTGTAGAATTACCAGCCTAAGAGTCCCCTACTTTAGATGATCATCTGAGAAAAAATACACAACAATCAATACAATCCTTAATCCTCCAAACCTGTAAATTCAAACAAGACCAGCCTTGGCTATAATGTGTCTCCTTCGCTGTAGTCTTCCTCATTTTGCACTCCCAACTTCAGAGAAGTTTCTTCTCCAGCCTGCTTTTGGCATCCAGATTTGTGTCTCTCTAGCCAAAATGTGCTGCAATTTAAACCTTAGTATGAATTTAAGACACCTGAACCTCATCACATAGCTAGTTACTTTTGGAGAATTATCTTTAAATGTGGAATGAAAGACACTGTCTCGTAGACACACATTGGGCCCTCTCTTGAGCTCCTGTCTTTACATTGATGGGCAAACAAACAGGGTGGCCTTTAGCAAAAGTCAATGAAGACAGATAAAGTTATTTTCCTCAAGATTCCAACCAGCATTATTATGAGTGATTCCTCTACTTCATAATAACAGCTGAGGAAAAAGAACCCAGGCATATTTTAAATTAAAAAATCAATGTTCATTAAAAGGCAAGCTTTGTTTTCACTTTTTGGCCTGTTATTACCTCCAGCAACTAACCACTGTAGGATTTTCTTTAACAATTATTTTTTCTAAAGAAAAATCTAATAATGTCCACCATATTTGGAATAGACGGAAACACATTGGCACGGACTTTTTCTTTATTAACTCTGTCTAGAGATAAAATAAATTCTTTAGGTTTTTCAGCTGTAACAGAAAGGCTGTAATAGGTTCAGGGTAAAAAATAAAAGTGATTCTCAGAATCATTTAGAGATTTGTTTTCAAACCATTGATGGCTCAACCTTCAGATTTTCATTTATGTATCTTCCATACCTCCCTACCCTCTCAATTAAAAATAATTCCCTTTATTAAGTCACTTTATTAAGTTATTGATGTCAATGTTTTATGATCCTCATATGTGTATTTGGAAAATAAAATTATTGAGAATTACTAAGAGTCAAATACATAGGAAGTCATATTCAGATGACTAAATTGCTTTAAAACACACACACACTCTCAAATCACTACAACTCGGACTTTACCTTATAAACACAAACAATGTAACCTAGTATATACCCTCACATTAATCTGAAATACACACATATATTACAGTGACACTAAAAATACTCCTGCCATCATTTAAAGCCATTGCAAATATTTGCCCTTTTTTTAGCATAGAACTTAAAGGTTAGGTATTGTCTTTGAATAAATAAGTGATCCTTTAAAAAACATGCCAAATAGCTGGGAAAGAACTGGGCAACTTATCTGGTCATTGCCCTTGCACAGCTCAGGGCCTCCCTAGCATCTGGCTCAGAGCCTTGTGTCCTGCCTTGCAATTCAGTGGATATGCCCTGAGGGTGGTGAAAGGTCAGAATTTCTGTGAAGTTGCCCTGAGATGCCCTTTTCTTTGGATTCCACATTTATTTCCAATAATATTTGAGTTTTGAGCAACGCGTGAGCTTTGGGAAAGCTTAAGCATAAAGGCAGGGCAATTTCTTCTCAATGCCATTTGACACAGGGACCTTCTCTGGAGAGAAAAATGTTTATTCAGCACAAATCTACCCAGACATAAAGCAACTCCTTCAAAATTGAAAAGCAAACAACCTTGGGGGAAATAGAAACTTAGACAGAGGTTATGATGGTAGCTCTTTCCCCCATTTTTCTTCACAGTGCCTACTATTTCTTCACTCTTGCCTTTTCCCCCCTCAAGTGAGTTTTTGCCTTTTCTCTCTAAAATAGCACTCCTTGGACCCTTGTATTGTTGACATCAAACAAATTCCAAATGTGATTACTATTAATACTAAAGAAATTATACAAGATAATATACTTCAGGTTCCACACAGAACTTGGGATGTAGTTATTAATAGCATCGAAATAAATATGAGAGGTTAAACATAGGTGATGGGTCAATTTTTACCTTGCCGCAAGATCAACATTTGGGTCTGTGGCTACTAATCTGTCACATTTGAAAAAACTGGCTCAGATAGTGATGAATAATAATACTCAAAGATGAATAATTTTAGAACTAGGCAAACCCTTAGAGGTCTAATTCATCTGACTATTTCGGCAGATGAAGAAACTGACAAAAGGAAAGAATTTGCTCAACATCATATTGTAATGTAGTGATAAAACAGAAGACCAAAACCTGTTGCCTGAATTAAAGTCCAATATTCTTGCCACTGCACGAAGGCTAACAATGATTAAGCACACATTCCAAGCCAAGCACTTTTACATTCATTCTCTCATTAAACCCTCACAACAATGTATGAAGTAGGTCCTATTATTATCAGCCTTTGACACATGAGAAAATTGAGGTTCAGTGAGATTAAGTGACTTGCCTAAAGTCACATTGCTGGTAAATACATTATGGGTCCAGGATTCAACCTAAGTTTATCTCATTCTTGAGTCCAAGTTTATAGCCATTACTCCATACTATAATCTTTCCTTCTTGTTCTATAAGATGCTGTTTCTTTAAAATATTATATATATATATATATGTGTGTGTGTGTGTGTTTGTGTATATATATATATGTGTGTATATATATATATGGCAGCTTAATGCAGCTACACATGAACCCTTACCCTCCTCTTCCTACTCTCCTCCTAAGACAAAGACACAAAGGATCTGGTTAGCCTCACCCCTAGCAGTTCACGCCAAATGATCCTAATCTTCCTGCACAAGCTGTGAAATTTACCCCGCCCTTGCATCCCCATATAAAAGGGGTCTCTAACTGTCCCTAGGCACAGAAGCCACCTTTGCACTTCCCAGGCAGGTGATCCCTTTTCAATAAACCTGGCCTGAGCATCTCCACTGCAGCCTCATCTTTGAGTGCCACTCTTAAACCTTTCAATATATATAATAG
>CAUYRH010163309.1:0-15244 GCA_963574655.1 Perodicticus potto | reverse complement strand
AAAGATAGACTCTCAGCATCATCCCCAAACAGTATAATTGTTTTTTTTTTTTTTTTTTGAGCTGTCACCCTGGATAGAGTGCTGTGGCATTATAGCTCACAGCAACCTCCAATTCCTGGGCTCAAGTGAGTCTCCTGCCTCCGCCTCCCAAGTAGCTGGGACTACAAGTGCCCGCCACCACGCCCGGCCAGTTTTTTTGGTTGCAGCCATCATTGTTGTTTGGCGGGCCCGGGCTGGATTCGAACCTGCCAGCTCAGGTGTACGTGGCTGGCACCTTAGCCCGTTGAGCCACAGGCACTGAGCCCAAACAGTATATTTATTACCCCCTTCCAATCTCTGAGACACACACACTTTTATTTTTTCAGTTTATCACAGTTCAGGGATATTGGCTCTGTAACGGAGAATTTTGTGAGTGTTTTTTTGTATTTATCTCAATTGGAGTAGACTTAGAGCTGGTTCCTAAGAAAATCTTGATTCTATCTTCAGGCACATTTTCATTCTGCCTTTGTCTAGAGATCAAGTGCCATTTGACCAGAGTACGTTAATTTTCTTAGTTTTTCATGGAATGCCAGCCATTGTTCTCCTTGGTTATCGAAACATTACGGTATCCTCTTAAGGTAAATTTGGTATTCTGTATTCTTGATAGAGAATACATTCTTCTTTTTTTTTTTTTGAGTCAGAGCCTCAAGCTGTCACCCTGGGTAGAGTGCCGTGGCATCACAGCTCACAGCAACCTCCAACTCCTGGGCTCAAGTGAGTCTCTTGCCTCCGTCTCCCAAGTAGCTGGAACTACAGGCACCCGCCACAACACCTGGCCATTTTCTGGTTGCAGCTGTCATTGTTGTTTGGTGGGCCCGGGCTGGATTCGAACCTGCCAGCTCAGGTGTACGTGGCTGGCACCTTAGCCCATTGAGCCACAGGCGCCGAGCCAAAAAAAAAAAGCAAACATTGTAACGTAATTCTTTGTACCTTCAAATTAAACTGAAACAATAAAAATAAATTTAGTTGTATAATATTTATAACATGTATTTGAGAGGTGGAGTTAATATCCTTAAAATAGCAGTTTTTTTTTGAGACAGAGACTCACTAGTGTCACAGTTGACAGCAACCTCAAAGTATTGGGCCTAAGCAATTCTCTTGCCTCAGCCTCCTGAGTAGCTGGGACTGACAGGCGCCCACCACAACACCTGGCTATTTTTTTGTTGCAGTTGTCATTGTTGTTCGGCTGGCCCGGACTGGGTTTGAAGCCTCCAGCCTTGGTGTATGTGGTTGGCACTCTACTCACTGAGCTATGGGCACTGCCTTAAAATAGCAGTTTTAAAAAATGAGAAAATGGGGCTTGGTGCCTGTAGCTCAGCAGCTAAGGGCGCCAGCCACATACATTGGAGCTGGTGGGTTGGAATCCAGCCCAGGCCTGCCAAACAACGCCAACTACAGCCAAAAAAATAACAGGGTTTTGTGGCGGGCGCCTGTGTCCCAGCTACTTGGGAGACTGAGGCAAGAGAATTGCTTAAGTCCAAGTATTTGAGATTGCTGTGAGCTGTAATGCCACTACACTCTACTGAGGGCAACATAGTGAGACTCTGTCTCCAAAAAAAAAAAAAAAAAAAATGACGGTGTTCATACTCATGTACTTCTGGTGAGAGTCTCAGTTTGGTACAGCCTTCCTACAAAGCACTGTTCTAATATTTATATTCATGTCATTTGACTCAGTGATTTCATTTCTAGTTTATCCTAAGGTAATAGTCAGTTATATATATATATATATATATATATATATATATGTAAGGCCATTCTTTGTGATGTTTATTGGAATAAAGAACAATTAGAAGTAATCTTAAGTTTTCTAGAATAGAGGAGTGGTTACCTTAATTATGATATATCCTAATATAAAATCTACATAGCCACTAACAATCATGTTTTTTGGTATTTAATTATATAAGAAAATCCTCATGATATATACTAAATGTGTTATAGACCTTGATGCCAATTTTATTTAAAAATAGTTACTATGGGGGTGGCGTCTGTGGCTCAGAGGAGTAGGGTGCCGACCCCATATGCCAGAGGTGGTGGGTTCAAACCCAGCCCCGGACAAAAACTGCAAAAAACAAACAAACAAAAAAATGTATTTTTGGCTTGGCACCTGTGGCTCAACGGGCTAAGGCACCAGCCACATACACCTGAGCTGGCGGGTTCGAATCCAGCTTGGGCCCGCTAAACAACAATGACGGCTGCAACCAAAAAATGGCTGGGCATTGTGGTGGGCGCCTGTAGTCCCAGCTACTTGAGAGGCGGAGGCAAGAGACTCGTTTGAGCCCAGGAATTGGAGGTTGCTGTGAGCTGTGATGCCACAGCACTCTATCCAGGGTGACAGCTTGAGGCTTTGTCTCAAAAAAAAAAAAAAAATATAGTGACTATGTATATATATTTATAGGTATAGAAATACTGAAAAGATATATGCCAAAATTTTATCAGGGGTTATTTATGGACAGTTGGATTTGTTTTCTTTATACTTCATTTATAGGTGTTTTATAATATATATTAAATAAAAATTATATTTAATTTACTTTTTTTTTATTTTTTGAGACAGAGTCTCACTTTGTCATCCTTGGTAGACTGCCATGGTGTCATAGCTCACAGCAACCTCAAACTCTTGGGTCAGGTGATTCTCTTGCCTCAGCCTCTAGTACCTGGGACTATAGGTGCCTACCACAACGCCTGGCTTTTTTTTGTTTGTTTGTTTTTTGTTTCGCAGGCCCAGGCCAGGTTTGAACCCAGCCCCGGTGCCTGTGGTCGAGGCTCTAACCACTGAACTATGGAAGCCCAGCCTATATTTACTTTTAAATGATAGAATCAAATGAATTTTTTGACTTATCAAGAGAGACTTAAAATTATTTAAATGGGCCAATGTTTTATTAGTCTCAGTTTTAATATCGTTTTTCTCTTCATCGCTGAAATGTTTCAAGCTAATCTTCACATTGCTGATCAGTCTTCATATACACTGGTTTGGTAATCTGTTTGTCCCTCCAAAAAGATTTGAAACACATGGTTGGTTGTTTTAGATACTACTTGATATGTAGTGACATATCCTTTTTTGTCCAGCATTACAGTTCACTGAGACCTGTATTACATTTGCTTTCTTTTTAGTGAACTTTGTGCTCTTGTTGCTTGCAATAGGATTTTATTAAAAATTGAATAGACAAAAATTTCTTATAAAATACAAAGAATAATACAATAGCCATGTACCACCATTCAATCAGTGTCTATTCATATTTTAGTGTAGTAGTGATTTAAGAATCGGATTTGTTTTTTTTTTTTTTTTTTTTTTTGAGACAGAGCCTCAAGCTGTCACCCTGGTAGAGTGCTATGGCACCACAGCTCACAGCAACCTCCAATTCCTGGGCGTAAGCGAGTCTCCTGCCTCTGCCTCCCAAGTAGCTGGGACCACAGGCTCCTGCCACAACGCCTGGCCATTTTTTTTTTTCTTTTGGTTGCAGCCACCTTGTTGTTTGGCGGGCCCAGGCTGGATTCGAACCCGCCAGCTCAGTTGTACGTGGCTGGCGCCTTAGCCCGTTGAGCCACAGGCGCCGAGCCTAAGAATTGGATTTGATTAAAGCGTTTAACATACATAAACATCCACAATATGTGCCATATTGCTACATTTTTACTGATTACATTACTTTACATTAAAACTTTAGAAAAACGTACTTTAATCACAAGTGCCACTGGATGGTTTTGCAAGCATATTAACAATTTAAGCATTAGTATTTTTTCAGTTTAATGAAATCATGTTAAAATTTGGTTTAGATTTTGTTAAACATGTATTTGATATGTGGTCCTATGTACTGAGGTGGTTTGTAACTAATAATACTATAGTCAGCCAATAATTAGCTGTACTTAGGTCTTTCTTGAAGGACATCAGCTACCTAGAGCTGAAGTGTGCCTGCATTGGCATACTTAAGCCGCTTCTCCCTAGATGAAACTAGAGTGATTAAAATAGGTAGTTGCTTTTTTTGGCAGTATCACATTACCGTGAAGGGAAAGGTCATATGAGAACCTGCAAGGTGTAGGAAGCAGTTCCAGCTGTGCTGTTGGAACTAGTTTTTGTGATTTGGCTCATATTATTGCAGTTCTGTGATCTTCATATTCTCACCTGTAACAAATAGTTGGGTTAAATGAGCTTTAAGTTTTTATTTAAATTAGGAAATGCTTTAATATGTTTTTTGCTGTGAACAGAGATTGAGGCATTTCCTGGAGTAAATTTTAGTGTCAGTAATAGACTATGTAAACTTGAAAAGATGACTAATCAAAGCATGAAGGGAAGAACCTATTGAGAAGAGATTTTAATGACTTCTAAGAGTTAATTATAAAGGTAAAATTATCCATTGGTTAGGAATAATAATGTTAATGAAGATTTGTGAAGTGTTTACCATTTTCCTAGGTACAGAACTGTCTGGTAGGCTTTGTAAACCTATCCTTACATTTTCAAAATTAGTAGTCTAGCACTGTTGAAAATCTGCTTTTTTAATAGTTGAAGTTTTGATTAAATCAGTTTAAAAGTTTATGGGTGTAAATTTGTGAGGCCTGATCAACAAGCTCATCTGAACTTTGGCAAAGTAAAATGGTGTAGATAAGTGGCACTCAATGCATTACTGGAATAATGAGTTTTACTTCTTTCTTTCTTTTTTATTTTTATTTTTATTTATTTATTTTTTTAAGAGACAGAGTCTCACTTTGTCGCCCTTGGTAGAGTGCCGTGGCGTCACAGCTCATAGCAACCTCCAGCTCTTGGGCTTAGGCAGTTCTCTTGCCTCAGCCTCCCGAGTAACTGGGACCACAGGTGCCTGCCCCAACGCCCGGCTCTTTTTTTGTTGCAGTTTGGCCGGGTCGGATTTGAACCTGCCGCCCTCAGTATATGGGACCTGCGCCCTACTCACTGAGCCACAGGTGCCACCCACATATTTTTTTTTTTTTAATTTACTTTTGAGAGAGAAACTTAAAGGATGAATCTGTGGTCCAGAATTTTGGAGTTGGAATAGGTGATTTAGTCACCCAGATTCTTCCAGATAAACATTTAAATTACTAAACTTTTTAAGACTAATATCAGGATAATGTTACGGTGACCAATAACTGCGACAGTGCACTAATTGTTTCTGTAATGACGAGTGAAATTTTAAGGATGGCTGGGTGTGGTGGCTCATATCTGTAATCGCAGTACCCTGGGAGGCCAAGGCAGGTAGATTGCCCTGAGCTCACAGGTTTGAGACCAGCCTGAGCCATAGCTAGACCTGGTCTCTAAAAATAGCCGGTCTCTAAAAATAGCCGGGCGTTGTGGCAGGCACCTGTAGTCCTAGCTACTTGCGAGGCTGAGGCAAGAGGATCGCTGAGCCCAAGAGTTAGAAGTTGCTATGAGCTGTGACACACCACAGCACTCTACTGAGGGAGACAAAGTGAAACTCTGTCTCAAAAAAAAAAAAAGAAAGAAAAAAAGAAATTTTAAGGTTGTAAGAGAAAGAATTTACTGAATAAAATTTTTGTTTCCAAGCTTCCAAACTGCTTAGTCCTGAACGTTCTTTTATTCATCGATAAGTCTTTGACCAGTAGTTTGTATTTGTTTTTTTCTCCTAGCATTCTAGTTATGGTTTTGGAATGAGATAAATTTCTTTATTCTAATATTTTATAATAATCTTCCTTTATCCTTTTTTTTTTTAAATAATTTTAATTTACTGGGGTATTCGATGTTAAAGAAATTCAGGTTTTTAAGGAAACTAATTTCTAATAAGAGTTTCTTGTTTGACTTCTGTATTAAAACTAAAATGATTAGAAAGCCATTACAGAGTGTTATACAAATATAGAGATATTTAGAATTAAAGTGTCTGGGGCTTGAGTTTACTCGGAAGGTCTTCTGGAATTTTGAGCATTTGAATGCCTGGGGGTGAGGGGTGGAAATACGTCTTACTTTCTAAGAGTGATTCTGGTAAGTAATGACTAAATTTTTTTCTCCTAATATTCTCAGTCATATACTGAGAATATGCACACTATCACAGAATTGTATTTTACTCAGTTGGAATAAAATAAAATTGGGGATGAAGCATGATACAGAAAGGAAATTTAAATGAAAGAATCCTTTGTACTAAGTGGTACAAATGTATATACCCTTGTAATTATCGGTGGGGGCCATGTAAGTTGGTCATAATGTTTGATTACATGTACAATAATGTATTCCAGAAGTCACTTTAAAAGTTTTGTAAAATAAGAAAAGTGAATTACGTATTCTTAGTTATTGAGTTTATTTAGTTATATGCATTTCTAATTCTTAAATACAAAGTGGTAATACATTTAGGATCTAATATTAGAAAAATCTTGAAAATGTACTGCTTCCATTTTACCATGCCTAGGACATCATATTTAATGGTTATTCCCTATATTGTGACTATTAGGCGCTTTGCTCTTTTATATTATCCCCATTTACATTATAATGATGTAAAATTACTGCTGATACATTTAATTAGATTAGATATGTTTAAAACTGTAGAATGGTGACAAAAAATACGATGGTAACATGAGGATAATGATTCCTTTGTGTGAAATTTTATTTTATAGCAGATTGGTGCAAACCTTGATTTCGATTTCTAACATTTGCTGAGGCATTCTTTTAAAAAATATATTAATAAAGTTGAAGATTTTCTTTTAGTTTGATTTTTTTTCCTTTGTAGTATATCAGTTTCATGGAGTGATTTAAGTTTTGATATTGTGGAAATTAATAAATAATTATGATAGAGCTGTTGTTCTTTCATAGTATCATTGAACTATACTTTGCAATTATATTTTTTGATAGTTACATCCATCTTAGCAATGTTCATTTAGTATCTGTAGAACAATCTTTGTCTTACTTATTTTGTGTGTATGTCTGATGTTGGACCAGATAACATGTGTCCTTTTACTGATAGCCTATTATTCTAAAACCATGTAAGTGGTGTTAGTTTATGTATACATAGTTTATTAACAAAATCTTAAATTGTCAACTTAGTTATATTTTAAATTTGAATTTTTAGGCAGCAGAGTTAATTTTATGAACTATATGAAAACTGTTGAATTTTAGTATAAGCCCTTATAGTCTCATACCTGGGATGTAGTTGACAAATTATTGCATTGTAAGTTGAATCATGTGAATCACAGAAGCTTTAAACTTTTTCTTTTTATAGCCCTACCTGAACCCATCCTTCCATCCCTCCAAAAAATGTACCCAGTAAGTGTTTCTTATAAATTATTATAATACATATTATGTCAAGTATATATAGAACTATTCATGCAGTATTAATGTGACAATAAAAATAAGGCTAAGTATGTGATAACATGTTCTATGCAGGCTGAGACGTTGGCCACTAGAACATTTAAAATGTTTCATATACTTTTGTAGAAAGCTTTGATACTTTATTTGGTTATTGGCAGACAATCTGGTCAGTTATGTTAATGATGGATTTTTTTTTTTTTTTTGCATGAGCTAATGATTATCACTGATGGGGATTAAATATTTTCAGTTGGTCAAGGCCCATTTGGTTTTACTCTAGTTTTCTTCATACTATTTTAAAGAATAGTTTTATTGCTTTCTTTAGTTAGTACTTTGAAAAGCAGGAGAAAAAGAAATTGAACATTTGATTTTTGCCAAGTAACATCAAAAAAGGTAACATTAGTATACTGTGTTTCATTTGATTTTTGCCAAGTAGTATATCAAAAATGGTAACATTAGTGTACTATTCTTGTCTGCATAATATTAAGAATCCTGCTGAAATTAATTGGAAACATTTGAAAAATGAAGTTGCCTACTAGAAAAAATTTAACATGTACTCAGTTTGACTTTAGAGAATCCTAAGGAATGTACATATTCATAATCTGTATGAATCCTTGTGTTTTCTTTTTCCATACTCTTGTGTTCTTTCTCAAAAATTGTTTCCTTTTATAGTCCTGTCATTTGTTTTCCTCCATAGTCATTCTTGTTCCTGGTTTTATTTGGAGATAATATTTAAGGAACTTGTTTAGAATGTTTGACCAGTCTTCTGAAACCACATAAATCTTGCCTGTTTCACATACTTAATAGAAGAATTTTTTCACTGTTTTCTAAATTAAATGGTCATATTACAGAGGAAAATGTAATAACCAACTTGATCAGTTTTCAAAGAACTTATTTTAACATACCACACAAAATATTGTAAACATAGTTGTCATGAACATCAGTTAATATAGTTTAGTCACTGATGATTGAGAAGAACTGATGTTCTTGTTTTTGACCATCAGTAGTGGTTATAATATACACGTGTGAGGTGCTGGATAATAAGTGTTGATTATAACAGCCTTGCTGTAGTCGGGCTCTCCCATTTTCTGGAGGGTCATCTACTAGAGGAGTCTGTGAGAGGAACCTTTTGATATCTGGCTAACTTTTCTTCCTCTTTTTAAAAACTAATTTCTGCTATTATAAACTATTATTATGAGTTCCTAATGTAGGGATCAGTCTTTATACTCTCATAAACATGATGAAAAATGAAAGAATGATAAAGTACAGAAATAGAAATAACTTGAACTTTTTGGCTTAATTCTTGAATATTTTTCTCCTTCTATGAGATATTGTTTTGTTAGCTTATACCAAAAGATGTAAGATAATGGCTGTGTATTTTATTGTCCCAACCTTATTTTTCTGTAAGACCCAGGTTTCAGTATAGAAAGAGTTGCGTTTATTTCTCAGCATACACAGAATCTAATTGTTAAATTTATCCTTAAGAGAATCTGTTACCTATTGAAAAATACTTTGGCAGAAGTCTCACTTAAAATCTTATGCTACATGGGGCTAGGTGCGGTGGCCCATGCCTGTAATCCCAGCACCCTGGGAGGCCGAGGCTGAGCTCACAGGTTGGAGAATAGCCTGAGCAAGAGCGAGATCCTGTCTTTAAAAATGGCCGGGGGTTGTGGCGGGGCTTACAGTCCCAGCTACTCGGGAGGCTGAGGCAAGAGGATCACTTGAGCCCAAGAGTTTGAGGTTGCTGTGAGCTGTGACACCATGGTGCTCTACTAAGGGTGACAAAGTGAGACTCTCTCAAAAAAAAAAAAAAAGAAAAATTTTATGCTACATGAAACCATTTTTACTAATGTTAAGATGTTGGTGGTATAGTGGTTGGGGTGGAAGTACTGCTTTTACAATAAGGTACCCAGGTTCATACTAATATAGTCTAGTTTGCACAGCTTTAATTTTACTTCTGTGTTCCATTTTTTCTAATTTTTCTAATTATCCAGCATTCCCTCATAACGGATTCCTGACTTCTGTTTATATCCACTCTCTCCATCCCTGTTTTGGTAATAGTCTTATTTTTTCTGTAATGGGAAGACACGTTTAAACTAGCCTTTAAAAATCCTAATAGCAAGACCTGCTAGATGAAAAAATGTCCCAGTTTGCCTTCAGGTGTGGTTCTTTTGCTGTTATAAGTATTTAAACCCTCTTACATTTACTGTAAGATTGGTGTTTACATGGATAAGGACTTAACTACTCTTCCTGATGCAGAATATGTTTTGTTTTATGTGAAACCTGTAAACTGATCAACAGAGCGCTTCTTCAGTGGTCCAACTGATGGGACAAGCGAATTAGTTTATTTCTTCTTACTAGTAATAACCATTATACGTTAGCACATTGTAAACTTCATATACAGTTTTGTTTTTTTTTTTTTTTTTGAGACAAAGCCTCAGGCTGTCACCTTGGGTAGAGAGCTGTGGGATCACAGCTCACAGCAACCTCCAACTCCTGGGCTCCAGCGAGTCTCCTGCCTCCGCCTCCCAAGTAGCTGGGACTACAGGCATCCGCCGCAACGCCCAGCCAGTTCTTGGTTGCAGCTGTCATTACTGTTTGGTGGGCCCAGGCTGGATTCGAACCCGCCAGCTCAAGTGCATGTGGCTGGCGCCTTAGCTGCTTGAGCCACAGGCGCCGAGCCTCCAGAACATTTTTAATTGACTTTGCTTAGATACATCATATGGCAGATATGGCCTTACAAAATATATATTCTAATTTCCTTTTCTTTTTTTTTTTTTCTGAGACAGACTCTCACTCTGTCACCCTGGGTAGAGTGCTGTTGCATCACAACTCACAGCAACCTGAAACTCTTGGGCTTGAGCAATTCTCTTGCCTCAGCCTCCTGAGTAGGTGGTACTAACGGCATGTGCTACTACACCTGGCCAGTTTTTCGGTTTTTAGTAGAGACAGGGTCTTGCTCTTGCTCAGGCTGGTTTTGAACTCCTGAGCTCAAGCAATCTACCCAGCTTGGCCTCCCAAAGTGCTAGGATTACAGGGGTGAGCTACTGCACCTGGCCCCAAATATATTTCTTAAACTTAAAAATTGTTTTATGTGAAACCTGTAAACTGTAACCTGTAAACTTCTTGCTCTATGGACCACAGGTTTAACTGAAACCTGTAAACTCCTTGCTCTCTGGACCACAGAATGGATGTGTGTTAACATGCATGAAAACACCATTAATGTCCTTTTACATCTTCATCAGAGCTCTTGGGTTACTGGCTGCCTTGTAAATGAGTGGTAATATTTTGAAAGGAATCTTTCTGAGCAGTGAGTCTCCACAGTGGGTTTTAAAATATTTAGTAACCCATTCTACGAATAGGTATGCTGTCATCTGGGCTTTGTTTCATTTCTAGAGCACAGGCTGAGTAGATTTAGCATAATTTTTAAGGGCCTTACGATTTTCAGAATGGTAAATGAGCATTGGCTTCAACTTAAAATTACCAGCTACATTAACCCTTAAGAGAGAGTTAGCCTGTCCTAGCCAGGCATTGACTTCTCTTTAGCTATGAATGTCCTAGATGGCATCTTCCAAAAGAAGACTGTTTAGTGTACATTGAAAGTCTGTTGTTTTGTGTTGCCACTTTCATATGTTACCTTTACTAGGTTTTCTGCCAATTTACCGCAACTTCTACATCGGTACTTGCTACCTTGAGATTCTGTGTTATAGAAATAGCTTTTTTCCTTAACGCTTAATAACCAACCTTTGCTAACTTTTCTTCTGCATCTTCCTCAGCATCTCTTAGCCTTCAGTGAATTAAAAGGAGTCAGGCCCTAGCTCTGGATTAGGTTTTGTCTTAAGGCAGCGGTTCTCAACCTGTGGGTTGTGACCCCTTTGGACTGTATTAAAGGTTCATGGCATTAGGAAGGTTGAGAACCACTGTCTTAAGGGAATGTCATAGCTATCCAGACCACTAAAAACTTTCCCCATATCAGGAATATGACTCTTTCTCTGTCTTATTATTTATGTATTCAGTGGAGTAACACTTGTAATTTTCTTCCAGAACTTCTCCTTTGTGTTAAAACTTGGCTAATAGGCTCAGCGCCTATGGCTCACGTGGCTAAGGCGCCAGCCACGTACACCTGAGCTGGCAGGTTTGAATCAGGCCTGGGCCCGCCGAACAACGTGACGGCTGCAACCAAAAAAAAAAATGGCCGGGCGTTATGGCGGGCGCCTGTAGTTCCAGCCACTTGGGAGGCGGAAGCAGGAGACTAGCTTGAGCCCAGGAATTGGAGGTTGCTGTGAGCTGTGATGTCACAGCACTTAATCCAGGGTGACAGCTTGAGGCTCTGTCTCCAAAAAAAAAAAAAAAAAACGGCTAATAGATAAAAGAAGCTTAGCTTTTAGCCTGTCTTGGCTTTCTGTATGCCTTCCTCAGTAAGTGTAGTCATTTCTAGCTTAAAGCGAAAGATGTGTGACTTTTCCTTTCACTTGAGTATTTAGAGGCCATCGTAGGGTTATTAATCACACTGATTTCAATATCGCGTCTTAAGAAATAGGAATTTCCAAAAAGAGGAAGAGATGGGGAACAGCTGGTTGGTGGAGCAGTCAGATTATACATTTATTAAGTTTGCCATCTTACATAGATGCAGTTTGTGGCATCCAAAGCAATTACAATAGTAATATCAAAGGTTACTGATCACAGACCACCATAACAGAAATAATAGTAATAAAAATATTTGGGGGCCAGGTGCGGTGGCTCATGTCTATAATCCTAGCAGTCTGGGAGGCCTAGGTGGGTGGATTGCGTGGGCTCATGGGTTCGAGACCAGCCCAAGCCAGAGTGAGACATTGTCTCTAAAAAATAGCTGGGTGTTGTGGTGGGCACCTATAATCCCAGGTACTTGAGAGGCTGAGACAAAAGGATCACTTGAGCCCAAGAGTCTAGGATTGCTATGAGCTATGACTCCAGGGCACTCTCGAAGCAAGACTCTGTCTCAAAAAAAAGAAAAAAAAAAATCAGAATATTATGAGAATTACCAAAATGTGACTCAGAGACACAAAGTGAGCACATGTTGTTGAAATAATGGTGGTAATAGACTTGCTTGATAGAGGGTTGCCACACACCTTTAATTTGTAAAAAGAAAAATGTAATATCCACAAAGCCAAGGACAATAAAACAAGATACGCCTATATATATACAGTTGGCCTTCCATATCCATAAGTTACACATTCTTAGATTCAAGCAAATATGGATCAGAAATATTTGGGGAAAATAAGAAATAAAGATAAATAGTACAACAATAAAAAATATAAATAAAAATACAGGGTAACAAATATTCACATAGAGTTTATATTGTATTAGGCATTATAAATAATATAGAGATGATTTAAAGTATATTAGAGGATGCAAGTGCAAATATTGTGTAATTTTATGTATTAGGAACTATAGCATCCATGGGGGCCCTGAAATCAGTTATACCACCTCCCTGCCAGGATACCTAGAAAAGATTGTACACACATACATATAGCAACTTTTTTCTGTTTTAAAATGCATATAACATGTTGAAGGGATTAATCAGTTATCTAGGCTAGCCTCAGTGGCTTTGGCCTATAATTTCAGCACTTTTGAGAGACCCAGGGTAGAAAGAATGCTAGCGGCCAGGAGTTCAAGACTAGCTTGAGCCACATAGCAAGATGCCATCTCTCTCTTTTTTTTTGCAATAAACAAAAAAAAATTAGCCCAACATGATGGCAAGTGCCTGTGGTGGGAGGCTGAGGTAGGAGGTTCCCTTGAGCCCAGGAGTTTGAGGTTATAGTTAACTATGATCAGGCCCAGGTTAGGGAGGAATAATGATCATTGCCTGGCATGTACAAAATAATAACCCTTATTGCAATCTTATGAATACTGTTTTCTTATAAGTGAGCAAGCTGAGAAAGGTAGGTAACTTGATTAGGTTAGTATAGCTACTTGTAGGGCAGTGTTTCAAACACAAGTCTGACTTCGAAGCTTATTCTCTGATTATAGTACCTCTACTTTCGTTAGATACTTACATTGACTTCAAAGATTTTAAAATCTGCTAAAATCTTATATAAATTAAAGGAAATTTAATGACCAATTTTTAACATTGACTATCACCAGATTAGTTGTGACCTGAATGCAATATCTGGCAAAAGATGTTTTTGCCATTTTTGGTAGGCAGTTGTATGGGCAGAAGCTATTCGATGTTTTAGATGTTTTCAAGGGATTTTTCTATTTAACCTTTTTAAACTTGATGAGATTGAAGAGAAATGAAAGATTATATATTATCTTCAAAAAAAATCAATATTTAAGTGTCATTTTGAAAATGTTTTCAGGAATTTGTAGGTCTTTGCACATTTGGTTATTAGAAGCTCAAAATGAAATATCAGGCTGGGTGCTGTGGCTCATGCCTATAATTCTGGCACTCTTAAGAGTCTGAGGTGGGAGCATCAGTTGAGCTCAGGACTTCAAAAATCAACCTGAGCAAGAACAATAGCCCTGTCTCTGTTAAAAACAGAATAGTTAGTAGGGCATAGTGGTACAGTCCCAGCTATTCAGTAGACTGAGACAGCAGGATCACTTTAGCCCCAGGAATTTGAGGTTGTAATGAGCTATAACACCGTTGCCATATAGCTTGGGTAACCAAGCAGGACTCTACCTTAAAAAAAAAAAAAAAAGAAGAAGTCTTCTCTTTATGTAAATGATCAAACAGCAATAAATATACATATTGGTAATCCAAAAATCGGTTTATTAAAGAAATAGATGTATCCAGTTAGATTGCTTTTCCATGGACTTAGTTTGCAATATTCAATCTGCTTCTTTTCCCTTTGACTTTTGGATTGCTCTTTATGTGCTTTCTAAAACATTAGCTTAAGTTCTGTCCTCTTTATCCTATCTTAAACACATAACTATAGTGCGGGAGCTCCCTTTAAAAGAAAGTTTTTGTTGAAGACTTAGAGAATGTTTCTGTAATGTGAATGATTACTAACAACTGGGGATTTCATAAGAATAGATGGAATTCCTGTTCTTTTAGGTATATCCTAATCTTTTTCATTTTAGGTTTGGATTTCTCCTTCATTTCTATTACAGTACACTTAGTGTGATCCTTTTATTTTTATATTATGAAAAAGAATAGTGAGCTAAGGGGGGGGAGAGTGTCAAATTGTTGGTCCAAGATCATTCAGCATTCTTAATAGAATAGATCTCACAACTCATCAGTTTTAATGTCACAGTTGCTGATTCTTTAAATTATTGAACAAAATACAATTTTTTTTTTTTTTTTGGCCGGGCCTGGGTTTGAACCCGCAACCTCCAGTATATGGGGCCGGTGCCCTACTCCTTTGCGCCACAGGCGCCGCCCTACAAAATACAAATTTTAAAGGAGATGCAAATAATTTTAAACTTCAGGTAAGAAAATGTTCTTTTTTAGTGTCAGTTCTTAAGTTGAATGCTTATTGAGCTAGGTGCTAGGAATCAAAATTAGTAAGAAGTTTTCTTAGCAGAAGGCATTAAAATGACCTCTTTTTATCATTTGATGTGCCTTATGCCTTTTTGATTTGTCAGAAAATAACATTTAAATAACATTTATACTTTTAAGTAATAAATGGGCCAGGTAGCACTTTTTGAGAGGATCTCTTGAGCCTAAGAGTTTGAGGTTGCAGTAAGCTATGATGATGCCCACTGCACTCCAGTCCAGGTCACAGAGTGAGACCCTGTCTCAAAAAAGAAATTTTTTTTGCCCTAAGTAAAATTTTATATCTAACAACTAAGAGACAAAGGAAGGTAGCTACAGTGTATCTTGAGTCTTTTTTTTTTTTTTTTTTTTTTGAGACAGAGCCTCAAGCTGTCACTCTGGGTAGAGTGCTGTGACATCACAGCTCACAGCAACCTCTGACTCCTGGGCTCAAGCGAGTCTCCTGCCTCTGCCTCCCAAGCAGCTGGGACTACAGG
>CAUYRH010163308.1:0-13512 GCA_963574655.1 Perodicticus potto | reverse complement strand
AGTTACAGCTCACAGCAACCTCCACCTCTTAGGCTTGAGCGATTCTCCTGCCTCAGCCTTCCAGGTAGCTGGGATTACAGGCGCCCGCCACAACGCCCAGCTGATTTTTGATGCAATTCGGCCGGGGCCGGGTTTGAACCCACCACCCTCGGTACATGGGGCCGGCGCCCTACTCGCTGAGCCACAGGCGCCGCCCTAATTTTTCTATTTTTAATAGAGATGGAGTCTTGCTTTTGTTCAGGCTGGTCTCCAACTCCGGAGCTCAAGCGATTCTCCCATCTCAGCCTTCCAGAGTACTAGGATTACAGGTGTGAGCCACCATGCTGGCTGGCCCCCTTGTCTTCTTGATAACTCAAAGCCTCCCCAAGGAGATGAGGAATAGAGGGACAAGGGAGCTGGGATTCAGGCAGAGAGCCACTGAAGCCTTATCAGGACTAAGAACTGAGGCCTCAGCTGTGCTAGAGATTAACCATTTAGTTGCTGGACCAAGAGGAGGTCTGAGGGGTCCTGGTGGGGGGCAAGCACAGGCAGTGCCCAGGAAGCACTAGAGTCATCAGCTTTTACCGATCAATACAGAAAAATTACTATTTGAGCAGCCAGTACAGTCATACTAGTACACACTAGCTGCCTCTGAGAAGCAGAAGGAAAGGGGATATTGAGGAAGGAGTGGTGACCCAGAAGTCATTGTAGGTATGGCAGAGGAGATCAAGGGACATAGGCCTCTACCTTGAGGTCAATGCTCCAGGCCAGTGCATGGCCCTCCCCATCCCATAGGCAGAGCTGCCGGTCATGGCCACAGGTGAGGAAGCGATTCTGGGAGGGATGTGTGCAGAGCCCCCAGAGCTCATCAGTGTGGCCCTGCAATAGAGCATGGCTATCACCCCTTCCCTCTCCAACACCTCTGCCCTCCCTTCTCCCGAGCCCTTGGCTACCCAACCTGGATTACAGGGGAGAATCCCTGGGCCAGATCTCCCCTCAGCAAGGCATTCTTCGTGGTTCCCACCAGCAGCTCAGAGCCAGGCCCTTCAGCAATGGCCCGCACAGCCCCGAAATGTTCAGGGATCTGCAGGGTGGGGGCACAGTGTCAAGAGCCCACTGATCATTCCTCTTCCTCCACCCTCCCTTGACCCCAGCCTAGCCCTCACCTCTGCCTCCTGAAGGGCCACCAACCCAGGCCCCCACTGTACCAGCCGGCGGTCCCGCCCACCACCACTCAGCACTGTCCCGTCCCGCCGAAGACACAGGGCGAAGATGGAACCTTCGTGAGCATGGGCCTGCGCCACAATCCCGTAGGTCTCTGTTGATAAAGCCCCAGTGGGTCATATTTTTGGGGTGCAGGTGAGTAGAGAACAGGGGCAGCCTTGGCTGTTACAATAGAGTAATAACTCCCAGCCATTGTGAACCAGTGAGTGTCATCTCTAGTCCTCATGCTGCCAACACATCTGTTATTCTCCCCATTTCATAGACAGAACATCTGAGGCTCAGGGAAGCGAGCCAACTTCCTTGAAGGCCAGGCAACTAGTGGCAAAACGGGGATTTAAAGAGATTCAGCAGACTCGAAGCCTCAGCCCTTCCTTTGCCACACTGCCCCCATCCTTCTAGACCAGTGACCCCAGAGAACTATTAACTCTGAAGGCAAAAGGATGGGAAACCCTCTCCTCTGTTCCCACAGATCCTTTCAATTACTATACCTCCCAGATGTCACACCCAGCCATATACCTTTAGCTCCACCCCTGCCTGGGGTCTTGGAATCTGAGGGGCTCCGCCCCCAGGTGAGAATATTTCCCTCTGAGTCCCCAGTGAGAATGTCTCCATCAGGGAGGAACACAAAACAAGGGATAAACTTGGGTTTCTTGTATTTCTAGGGGGGAAGAGAGCAGAGATCAAAAGGAAGGGCAAAGACAAAAGGTCATACGCTGGAGGGTGCTGGGGAGCATCAGGGTCTACAGTACTCAGCCCAGTCCTTCCTCCTTCACTCTGCCCTCCCATTCGTTCCCACTCATCCACGCCTCACCCCAAAGACACCCTGTTTCCGGGTGAGGGTCCCATTCCCAGGAACCCCTGCTCCACCACTCCAGTTCCAGAAGTGGACGTGAGATTTCCCACTGGTGACAATGCAACTGCTATCACGAGGACTGAAGCCAACCGCCAGGACTGAGTCATTTGTACTCTGAAGAAAGACACCAGATTCAGCCCATCCAAGCCCTGAGCACCCTCCTCTTACTTGACTCTCCTCAATTTGCATCCTGACAGCAGGCCTGCAAAAGTCCAGAAACCCCAGCACAACCCTTCCTTCAAGACCCTGGTCCCCTAGGACCCCTATTCTCTGTCACTCATGATTAATCACCCCAAAGCTAACACTTATGAGGCCAGAACTGTAGTCCCCATGTCACAGATGAAGAAACCAGGGCCCAGAGATAGTAGGAGGTATGCCCTAGGTGACCCAGCAAGAAAAAAGTAAATATATGCCTAAGTCTGGAGCTCTCTGCACTCTACTAATCCCACCCCAACCTCAGAGCCCCTGTAAACCACCTGGATCACTCACCTTGATCTCAGCTAGTTTCACTCCTCGGCTGCAGTCCCACACAGACAGCATGTGCTCATTGGAATCATCTACCACACATAGAAAAGCACCCTGATCCTGCAGATGTGAGGCCACAGGGGAGGGGCTGGGTGAACCTTGGAGGACTGGAGACTCATAGTGTTTAGGGAGGGGGTGCCATCATAGGTGGACAGGGCAGGAGAAGTTGACATATATCCCTTTCTCAGGCCCTCCTGAACCCTGGCTGGACAGGGTTCAGGAGGGCCAGAACTTTCCAGGCTTCCTGGTGACATGCGAAAGTGGGGTTCCAGGGCAAGAATGGGGGTCAGAAACTTTGAAGCCAGCTCACCACAGTTGAAAAGGCCAAAGCCCCCACACCCCGCTCAAAAGCCCCCAGTCCAATCTCCTGAAGCTTCAGCAGCGTCTCTGAGTCCCAGATGTGAACAACAGGCTGCAAGGGCTGGTAGAAGAGAAGGGGAGGGCGTGAGAAGGACTACTCGGACTCAATTTCCTCATGTCTGCATGGTGTTTGACTTCGGCCTTACCTTTCCATCCTTATCCACTCCAGCTGTCTGTCCTGAGGCTACCCGAACACCATCAGGGTGAACAGCAAGGCTAAGGTGGGGAGGAGACACTCTAGGGAAAGGGTCTCTTAAGAGACCTCTCTACTCTTGCAGAGCAGCAAGGCAACTCTCCCCACCTGTTCCTCCATACCCACCCAGACCCTCTTCCTGCCAATGCCCCCATCCCTAGGCCTCAGGACCCAGGCTCCTTACCATCGAACGCAGTCGGTGTGCCCCCGGTAATGTCTCTGGCCACCACCTCCAGGACCTCCTGGGCCTCCCCCAGGCCGGTACAGCACCACCACACAGGCGATAAAGTAGACCACCTCCCCAGAGCGCAGCACAAATAGATTAGAGCGGGAGTCACGACCCCTGTACCCATAACTAGGTTAAAGGTCGCAGTCAAGGAAAGGGTCAGATCAAGGGTAGGAGGAATAGGGAGAAGGAGCTTCTGGCTGACAGCACCATCAGCAGAAGGATGGTAGAGGAAGGATTCAGAAGCCTCCCTGTCCCCATAGACACAGGAAAAAACTTTAAAGAAGGAGAAGGGGGTCCCAAGGTGGGAAAGGTGATTCACATGGGATTGGAGGGGGCAGGATACACCCAATCAAGGCTGAGGGTCTCTGGGGGTGGGCCGCTGGGCAGCTCCTCAAGGCTGCGGATGCCAGATGGGATGTACATGGTAATAGGGCGGCCGCGAAGGAACATTTTCACTGAGATGCCTTCTACAGAGAAAAGCAGGGGTATCAACCACCACCCTGCAGCCTTCCTTCCAGGAAAGCCAAAGTAGAACTCCACCTACCATACCTCACAGGTACCCCAAAATAGCTCCTGGGGTTGCAGCCCAAACCCTGACTCTGTCATCCAAGTGCTTCTCTCTGTCCCTGGGTACATACCCAAATTGTAATTGCTCCTCCGGGACCCAGGGCCCCCAGGGCTAGAGAGAGGGTCTTTTCCCCCACGGCTGTTGAGAAGAGAGAAAAACAGATATTGGGAAAGGGACTATGGTCAGGTCCCAAGGCCTGAGTGGGGACGGGGCAGAACACAAGACAAGAGGTTACTCGAGAGTCCACAGTCACCTCTGCAGGCTCACTGTTTGCACTATGGGCATCAGAGCCCTAAAGTAGATGAGGACTTTTACTTCCATTTAAGAGATGATAACATTGAGGTTGAAGGGGCTAAGTGCACAGCATAAGGCCTCAAAGCTTGTAAGAGGCAATGCACAGTGCCAGAGCCTCTCTCTTTCCTCCAAACCACCAGTCCTTTGGCTATCGACCTTTTCCTTTCCCCATCTATAAAACGGGACCAAAGTGAATCCAGAAAGTACACCAGCCCTGCCTTTCAAGGATCTGGGAGGTAAGCAAGAAAATCCTTATCTCTCAAGAGGAAAATGACAGGTGATTCCAAAGATCACTGTCATTATATGATGATAAGGTGATAAAATCTCTTCAGAGAATAATGTAGAGCCTAAGGACAGAGGTAGAATGAACATTCAGGTGTCTTGGGACCTGTACACACTCTGAGACAACTATGTTGAGCCACTAGAATGTCCCCTTGCCCTCTAGAAGTAAGTAGATTGGTATTTGGTATATCTGGGGGGAAGTAGGGCTGTAACTCTGAGAACAGCCATCCATGAATATCAGGGGTGCTTTTGGAATAGTCTCTTGGAATCTCAGAAGGTGTGTTGTGATATGATGGAAAAAGCAGGGAAACTAGAGTCAGGAAGAGAGGGGTTCAAATCCTGACTAGCTGTGTGACCCCAGGCAAATGACTTACCCTCTCTAAGCCTGCTTCTCATGCAATGGACAGCATGAGACCACCTATCCTCCAAGGATGTTGTGGGGACTGAATGAGATGGAGGAGGTCCAGGGTTTAGTATAATGCCTGGTACACAGAAGGAGCCCTGGAGTTCTTGTTCCTTTCTTCCTATTGGGCAATGAGGTCCCCCCCCCATCCTACCCAGAGAAAGGAGGTGAGGGATATGGAAGTTCAAGAGCCTGAACCTAGGGTTGGGTGGGTTGGGTAGGAGTCTCACCCACCTCTCTGTGCTCCCTGATCGAAATAACAGGTTGGCTGAGGAAGCTGCTTTCCTGGAGAGTTTCTGCCGAGGCCGCTCCGAGGGGGATGAGGAGGAAGAATTTCTTCGTGGCCTAGATATAGTGAGTAGGTGAAGGTCATTGCCTCTGATTGCGCTCTGGCTCTGCAATCCTCCCACCCGCTCCCAGCACCTGCCACAGGATACCTACGTGTCAGTGCGCTGAGGGGGCTGCATAGGCCTGAGGATCCCCGGGGGTCCAGGGGAGCCAGCCCCACTACTGCTGCTGCCCCCTCCTTCAGACTGAGTCCCACTAGGCTCTTCGCTGCCCCCCTGAGGGGCTGGTGGACCATTACTCAGGCCAAGGAGTCCAAGGGATGGCTCAATCTCCACCTCTGTCTCTGTCTGGGTGCCTCGGCTCACCAAGGAGGGGCTGCATGTGGGTGGCAGTCCTGGCGGGACTGCAGGATTGCTGGAGAGAGGTGAATTAACCTGGTGCCCCAGGCACCCCAGGAAGGAGGAAAAGGGGAGTGTGCTGACAGCATACCTGTCTCTTATAGGAGCTGGTGTGCCAGAGTCCTGGAGGGAAGTGGAGGGTGCCTGCAGCCGAAGCAAGCGAAGGGCTTCTGCCAGGGCTGCCTTCACTAGCTCCATTTCCTTCTCCTGTACCCCAATCCGCTGACTCAATGACTGCAGGGCCTCCTGAGCAGGGCCCTCACCTGGGAAAAGGCCAAGAAGCACTCAGAATGTGCCCAGTGCCTGGAGAAAGGTTGAGAGAATTCTGTCATCGCACTTTTATTTTTTTTGACACAGAGTCAAGATGTCACCCTGGGTAGTGTGTCGTGGCATCACAGCTCACAGCAACCTCAAATTCTTGGGCTTACGTGATTCTCTTGCCTCAGCCTCCCCAGTAGCTGGGACTACAGGCGCCCACCACAACATCCAGCAATTTTTTTTTTTTTTTTTGGTTGTAGTTGTCCTTGTTGTTTGGCAGGCCCGGGCTGGATTCGAACCCACCACCTCTGGTGCATATGGCTGGCGCCCTAGCCGCTGAGCTACAGGCACCGAGCCACCACACAACTTTTTATTTGTCCAATAGGACTGCCCCTTTCAAGCAGCCCCAGCTTTAGAGGCTCCTCCAGAGAGGAGGAGATGGTGGTAGAGGATCAAGGGCCTCCTTCTGGCAGGGTAGGCCAGCAGCCTGGCAAAGCTCCCTTCCTGCTGCCTTCTCAGCCTCCGCAAATACTGGGAGTACCATGGAGTACCAGGGAGAAAATATGGAGTACTGCCGAGGAACGTGGGAGCCACAAAGAGGCACGGTACTGGTGAGGGACTGCAGCCTTCCCGCCCCCCCCAAGCAAACTCAGATCTCCAGCAAAAGTAAAGTAACTGTGTGGGGACTCTAGAAAAAAGGAGAGGGAAGGAGAGCAGAATAATACTGAGGACCCACGAAAGAAATAAAGGGTGACAAAAGAGGGATCAGAGGTGAGCAGATTGACAGTGAAGGTCCCAGGCTAACAGTGGGGGGTCAAAAGTAAAACACCAGAAGAGGCCCAGAGTAAAGACGGGGTCACGAAAACTTCGAAGGGCCCAGAGTTATATGGGAGGCAAGATGACGTTAGGGAAGTCCAAAATGACAGCAGGAATACCCAAGTAACTAAGCAGGGCAATCTGAGCAACTGTGGAGGATGCTCAGAGTGCCCGGACGAAGGAGCACGCGGGGATGCCTCCAGACAGCCGTCGCAGGGCTTTGGCGGCGCCCGACGGCCGGGCGCTCCGGGAAGAAGCACGCGCCCGCCCCGCCCCGTACTCACCGGGCCCCGCGGCCCCGTCCATCCGGCCCCCCGGTTGCTCGGAGCGGCGGCGGCGGAGGAGGCGTCTAAGCCGCGGGGGCCATGGCCGGGGAGAGGGGAAGGGGAAGCACCCCGGAGCGCGCACGGAGAGCCGTGCCACCCCGAGGGGGCGCTGTCAGGCGAGGGGAAGGGGCCTGGAGGGGGCGCTGTGGGGCTGGGGCAGCAGTCACCCGGGCCAGGGGGGCCTCGGACGCTCCCGGGGCCGTTCTCGGCTCCCTGGGGAGGGTGGCAGGGACAGTCTCAGGCCCCAGCGCCGCCGCACAAACAGTCGCCGGACGCGGAGCCGCCAGGAAGCGCGGGAGGGGGGGCGGGTCAGGAGGGGCCGGGCTGCCTGCTAACCCCTCCCTGTCCGGGCCTGGATGCTAGTGCGGGGGCGGGGCCCGCCGGCTGACCCCTCACCCTTTCCCGGCCTCGGGCCTCGACCTTTCTGGGATCTCGCCCCGGTTTCCCAGGGAATCGGGGAGGGAGTGCGAGCCCTGGGGTCCATTCTCCGCAGTTCCTAGTCCCTATTCCCTCGGGACTGAAATAACCAGCCCCCCACTTCCGTGTGGGAGCGGGGGCGGGGTCACGAAATGTGCCTTCTGCCCAGGGGCGGAGCTTCTCCTAAGGGGCAAGGCCAAGGCATCCCGAATTGGGGCTAACAGGGCGGCAGATTATTAAAGCTGAGGGTGAAAGGATGCTCAGGGTATTGGGGTCAGGGTGGCATTAGCCCAGCTCAAGCCGGGATGGGCTGAGTCAGCATCCTGCCCTGGCCAACCTCCCTCCCCGACAGCACCGCACTCCCTTGGGCAGAGATGGGAGATGGCGCCAGTGTTGCCGCTGGTGCTGCCCCTCCAGCCCCGCATCCGCTTGGCGCAGGGGCTCTGGCTACTCTCCTGGCTGCTGGCACTGGCCGGTGGCCTCACCTTCCTCTGTAGCGGGCACCTCCTGGTCCAGCTGTCGCACCTTGGCACCTTCTTGGCTCCCTCTTGTCAGTTCCCTGCCCTGCCCCAGGTTGCCCTCGCAGCTGGTGCAGTGGCTCTGGGCACAGGACTTGGGGGTGCAGGAGCCAGCCGGGCGAGTCTGGATGCAGCTCGATACCCTCCCTGGAGAGGAGTCCTGGGACCACTGCTGGTGGCTGGTACTGCTGGGGGTGGGGGGCTCCTGGTCCTTGCCCTGGGGCTAGCCCTGGGTTTGCCTGGGAGTCTGGACCAGGGACTAGAGGAGGGCCTGGGAACTGCCTTGGCTCACTACAAGGACACAGAGGTGCCAGGGCGATGTCATGCCAAACGACTGATGGATGAGCTGCAGCTGAAGCACCATTGCTGCGGGCGCCATGGGTACAAGGATTGGTTTGGGGTCCAGTGGGTCAGCAGCCGTTACCTGGACCCCAATGACCAGGACGTGGTTGAGTGAGTGATTTGCTTCTCTCTCCTCCTCCTTCTCCTTCCCAGACATGCTCCCTCCCGCTGCCTTGCAACCCCACCTCACTCAAATGGGCAATAAGTAGAGCACAATGGCTGGAAGAATGGGTTACAGCTTTGCTGTTTATTAGCTGTGTAGGGCTAGGGGCAGTGGTTCACACCTGTAATCCCAGCACTCTCCTGAGAGAAAGGTAGATTACTTGAGCTCAGGAGTTCAAGATCAACCTGACAAGGGCGAGACCCTGTCTCTAAAAAAATAGCTGGGTGTTGTGGCAGGCGCCTATAGTCCTGGCTACTTGGGAGACTGAGGCAGGGACCACTGGAGCCCAGAAGTTTAAGGTTGCTGTGAGCTGTGACACCATAGCACTCTACTGAGGGTGACACAGTAAGACTCTGTCTCAAAAATAAAATAAAAATATTAGCTATGCAACCCAGGGCATGTTACCAAACCACTGCAGGCCCATTTCTTCATCTGTAAAATGGAGATAATAGAACCTATTGTATAGTATAGATAGGTACTGATCTTGTAGAGTTGTTGTAGAACCTATTGTATAGTATAGATAGGTGTTAATCTTGTAGATAATAGAACCTATTGTATAGTATAGATAGGTACTGATCTTGTAGAGTTGTCAAGATAAATGAATTATGCTTGACTGGCATGTAAATGAAGCAGTCAGTAAATGTTCTACTATCATTATCCCATGCTCAACTTTTGTGCACCTCAGCTTCTAACCTAGTCATCTATTTCCACACATCCTAACCCCTGCCCCTCCCTTTGCAGCCGGATTCAGAGCAATGTGGAAGGCCTATACCTGACTGATGGAGTCCCTTTCTCTTGCTGTAACCCCCACTCACCTCGGCCTTGCCTGCAAAGTCAACTTTCAGACCCCTATGCCCACCCCCTCTTCGACCCCCGACATCCCAACCTAAACCTCTGGGCCCAAGGATGCCATGAGGTGCTGCTAGGGCACCTGCAGGACTTGGCCAGCACACTGGGCAGCATGCTGGCTGTCACCTTCCTGCTGCAGGTGAGTCAGCATCTGAGGCCTCCTTCTACCTGGGAAACCCTTCTAACAGCCAACCCTCCTTGACTCTCTCCCTTTGCCTCCCTTACAGGCTCTGGTGCTTGTTGGCCTGCGGTACCTGCAAACAGCACTGGAGGGGCTTGAAGGGGCCATTGATGGGGAAGGAGAGACCCAAGGCTATCTCTTTCCTGGTGGGCTGAAAGATATGCTGAAAACAGCATGGCTACAGGGAGGGGTTGCCCACAGGTCAGCACCTGAGGAGGCCCCACCAGAAGAGGCACCTCCCAAGGAGGATCTACCTGAGGCCTAGTGGCCTACAGCATATGATAGGGGGATGAAGCTGGGGAAGCGGGGGAAGTGGGTGGGATGGACAAGTCTGGAAACCTCACAACTCCTTACCAAGATTCCAGGTTGGGGGGAGGGTCCCTGGGATTAGAGAGGTTAGGGATAGTCAGTGAACTGGGTGGAATTGAGGATAGTCAGGTAGCTGGACGAGGGTGAGAGAGAAAAGCAGCTGTCTTAGGGCTTGGCCCTTGCAACCAGAACCAGCAGGTGTAACAGCAAAGAACAGAATGATGAGAAAGTAACATGGGAAGGCCTAGAGATTGCTTCTGATGCACAAACTCAATAAAAGTTTTTGGATAGAAGCCACTGCTCTTTCTTGTCAAGGTGATGGGGCTCCTGGGAGAACTGGTTTCTGTCTGAGGGAGAAGACAAAACTTCCAAGTTTTGACCCTTGCTCAGCCTCTGCAGGAACAGATACCCACCAACTATAGCAGCAGTTCTCAACCTGTGGGTCGTGACCCACAGGAACTGTATTAAAGGACCGCAGCATTAGGAAGGTTGAGAACCACTGAACCATAGGATTAGAAGGCAAGAACCAGACATGGGAAGTGAAGGAAAACAAGCAGCCACTCTAGGTTGAGATTCTTTATTCTGGAGGTAGGAGGGAGGGGTCAGCATGCTCAGGTGGGGAGGGTCTAGCCCAGCTCCTCCAGCCCCCCAGTGCATGCCAAGCCCCAATAAATTACCGAGTTCCTCTGCTGCCCTCCCTCTTGAGTCCATCTGGTCTTTCTGCACCACCCCAAACAGGGCCAACCTGACTCAATACAAGGGCCACTTGTGCCCAGTCTGTAGGTAGTGTCACATGGCAGGCTGGGGGAGGGAAGAAGCAGCAAGGCCAAGACCTGGGCCTGGAGGGGCAGAGGGGGCACCTCTGGCTCTGACGGGACAGGATTGGAAAACCACATCCTGGGCCGACCTGGGGCCCAGTCCCACAAGGTCTGTGCCTGAAGTGAGGTGGTAGTCAGGGTGGGGCTGCCATCACACCTCAATTGCTGGGTCTGAGCCCCTGCCCTGCCGCTGCAGCTGCTCCTCCTGCTTCATCTTGGGCTTCTCTGTCCGTGTGTGCCACACCAGGACCTGTGCCAGGAGTGCTGCAGTGAGCATGGGACCAGCCACAGGACTGGCTACAGCCAGGCTCTGATGCCCTCAGTGTGGAATGGGTTCTCCACCCCCTCTATATACACAGTGTAGCCTGCAAAGTGTGAAGGGCAGTGTGCGTGTAAAACAGAGCCTTATCTGTTCACCCTCTCTGCATCACATGGGTTTCCAGGACTCTGGGAGATAGAATAGCAGAAGACCACTTATCCTCCCTGGCTCCCAGCTTACCCTTCAGTAGAGGAATCAAGGCTGATCAGAGATCTGGAGAGTCCCTCCTGATTTAAACTCCCATTTCCTAGGTGTTCACCCCATCTGTTCCATCACTTGTTCATCCAAAGCCAGGTTCCTATGGCTACTTCCATTCTCTTACCCGAGTGCAGTTGGCAGCCCGTGGCTCCAGGTCCTTGGGATCCACAAGATGGCTCAGGAGACTGCTCTCCAGGTGGCCCCGGGGAGCAGTAGCATCAAACTGGGCATTGGGCTTAGCCAACAGCAAGGGCAAGGCGACAGCAAATCCTGCCATATCCATGGGGAAGGGCCTGCTGGGCTCCCACGCTGTGTGGAAGCCAACAACCCGGCCATCCTGTACCTGAGGGCCCTCAAATCGCAGGCCGCCCACCAGCCCCACGGGCCACACTGAGACACCACGGGTCCAGCGCATCTACCAGGGGTCAGGAAAGAAGAAACAGAGAGGGGTGGTCCATGGGAAAGAGGGCAGCAGAAAGGGCTACTGGCACCCTCTGCCCCCACTGCTTCCCACTTCTCATCCAGCAGCAACACTGGTAATGAATGAAGCTGGCCCCATTTAGCCTCTTGCCCCATCCCTTTGAGTGCTCACCTCTTCAAAGAGCTCCCGGCTGTAGGTGTTGTCATCATCAGCAAAGTACACAACTCCCTGGGTCCCAGGTGGTGGAGGGTCCTTCTCCCCCCCAACAGCAACCCCTCTGCCCCGGAGCCAGTCCAGGGCTTTGTTGCGCTGCTCTACGCCACGGGGCCGAACCCAGCCTGGCTCTCCCTCCCGAAGCCGCTGGGCCTTGGGTGTGAGGACCACCAGGTGTGTGAAGAGGAGGCCAGAAGCAGCCAGCAGCCCTGAGACAAGCGGGGTGGGACCCTCAGCGTCCTCCACCAGCAGCCAATGCAGCCGGGGCACCAGGCTCAATGTCTGGGACAGCCGGACCAGCTCTGCCTTCTGTACCAGCCTGCAGGAGAGAGATGCAGCAGGAGAAAAAGGATAGGCACCATTTGCCCACTCCTGACAGCCTCTCCTGGGCTGTCACTAGCATCCCTTATGGCCTTTCTCTGATCAGTGCCCAAACTCCTCCTTTTTTGCCTGTCAGCTTTATGCTGACACTCACTTGCCCTGTTCTTCCTGGTCACTACCTCAACCCCAGGGCTTTGGCAGTAGAAAACAATAAACTAAGGGCTCAGGCTTTGGGACCAGATAGATCTGGGTTCGAAGCCCAGCTTTGAAACTTACACCAGTAGAACAGGTTCTTTTCCTTCTGTGCTGCATTTCCAGATAAAAGAATTTATTTTAGAGGACCCCCTGACTCACTCCTCTCCAGAGGAAAAAGAAAGATTTTAGTTTAGAGAAGAAACTGGGAATGTATGGTTTGGCCTCTTCTGAACTTCTTTATCCTTCAGATATGCCTGCCCAGTCCAAGCTTGGTGTGTGTGCAATTTGGGATGAGATCTAGAGCCCCCTGAGACTGGACAGGGCAGCCATCTGATTCCAGGCCCTTTTGGCTACAGATCCAAAACCTCATCCCTAATTTTTTTTTTTTTTTTAAGACAAGAGTCTCATCATGTCGCCTTTGGTAGAATGCCGTGGCATCACAGCTCACAGCAACCTCAAACTCTCGGGCTTAAGTGATTCTCTTGCCTCAGCCTCCTAAGTAGCTGAGACTATAGGCTTCTGCCACAACACCCAGCTATTTTTTTGTTGCAGTTGTTTTTAGCTGTTGTTTAGCTGGCCTGGGCCAGGTTCGCACCCACCACCCTCGGTGTATGTGGCTGGTGCCATAACCACGGTGCTATGTGCGCTGAGCCCCTAATTGTTTTCTTTTTTTTTTCCAGTAATAAAGTTACATTCTGATTTAAAACAAAAACAAATGCAAAATACTAAGTGCATTGCCTGGTAGAAAGTAAACACACTGTACATAATAACTCTTTCATACCCCTGTATGACTATGCTGCCAAGCCCCTTTCTATTTTAATTTAGTCAAGGTTTTGTTTTTTTTTTTTTGAGACGGAGCCTCAAGCTGTCACCCTGGATAGAGTGCCGTGGCATCACAGCTCATAGCAACCTCCAACTCCTGGGCTCAAGTGAGTCTCTTGCCTCCGCCTCCCAAGTAGCTGGGACTACAGGCGTCCACCACAACGCCCAGCCACTTTTTTGGTTGCGGCCATCAGTGTTGTTTGGCCGACCCAGGCTGGATTCGAACCCGCCAGCTCAGTTGTACATGGCTGGTGCCTTACCCCGTTGAGCCACATGCGCTGAGCCAGGGTTTTTTTTGAGACAGAGCCTCAAGCTGTCACCCTGGATAGAGTGCTGTGGCATCACAGCTCACAGCAACCTCCAACTCCTGGGCTCAAGCGATTCTCCTCCCTCGCCTCCCAAGTAGCTGGGACTACAGGCGCCTGCCACA
>CAUYRH010163307.1:0-19573 GCA_963574655.1 Perodicticus potto | reverse complement strand
TGGGACTACAGGCACCTGCCACAACACCTGGCCATTTTTTGGTTGCAGCCATCATTGTTGTTTGGCGGGCCCGGGCTGGATTCGAACCCGCCAGCTCAGGTGTACGTGACTGGCGCCTTAGCCCGTTGAGCCACAGGCGCCGAGCCAGTTCACTGATTTTTTAATCTATGATCTCCATTTACTATTAAGTCCAAATTTCCATCTGGTTCTTCCTTATTGTTCTGTTCTTTTCTGACACATTCTATCTTTCCATTTGTTCCAAGCCCTTTCCTCTTGGAGCACTTCTATAATTCCTGCTATCTGCATCATCTTGGCATTGGTTTTTTGTTTTGTTTTGTTTTATTTTTGAGATAGAGTCTTACTTTGTTGCCCTTGGTAGATGCCGTGGCATCACAGCTCACAGCAACCTCAAATTCTTGGGCTTAAGCAATTCTCTTGCCTTAGCCTCCTAAGTAGCAGCATCGGTGTTTTTTTGACTGCCATTTCCCAAGCAAGTTAACATTTTCCTAATTCTTCTTATGCCAAGTAATTTGGGTTATATCCTGGATATTTTGAATATTATGAGACTATGTCTGATCTAAATCCAAAGGAGATTATTTCTGTTCAGCAGGCAATCAGCCTGGGCTCAGAGTGTTAAGTTTTGCAGCCTTCTGTGGTTTCAGTATCAGTTTCAACTTCAAAGCCTTTGCAGTGGTATTCAGATGTGTCCCAGTGTGGTCCATTAAATGGACAGTATAAGACCTGGGCTGTAGTCTTTAGGCTATATTAACCCTTAGTTCAATTCTCAAAGTCTTTGGTACATCAACATGGTACAAGTCTATACATACACACTTAGGGGTGAACTCAAGAGTTCATGAATATGTTTACTGGCTCACATTCCTGAGTTCCTTCCTCTCTATTATCAAACTGGTACTCTTGGTTCCCTAGGGCTCCTCTACTCTGTTCTACTTCCCATAACTGCACCAGTACCTGCAGCCATGCTGCGGGAGGACAGAGAGAAAAAAAGCAACAGGGGTTTACCCAGTCTTCTTGGACCACAGCTACCCTGATTGGAAAGAAGGTTATTCTCTAACAAACATTTTCAGTGCCTGTGGGGCCTTGCTTCCACTGCTGTTACTGTCATTGCCATGGTCAGATTACTTGGTAGCTGGGGCATGAAATAATAACAAAAAAAGAAAATGAGAGGATTTCCTCAACTGCCTCTAAGCATTAGGAATTATTTCCTGCAACTTGGGCCAGAACTAGAAAGCTTCCCTTAGAGTTCTCTCTGTACTCTGGTGCCTACTTCTAGGTTTCAGGCTGCCTAGAGTCCTTGCTGAGACCAGAGGGCAAATGGGAGAATCACAGCTGGTTCAAATTCTGTCTTCTCCAGTCTGCCTGTTACTATTTACTATTTCCTTAAATAGCTGCTCCAAGCATTCTGTCCAGGTTTTATAGCTGTATTCAGTGGAAAACCCAAGGTACAATGTGCTTACTCCATGTTACCTGGAACTGCCTATGTTTAAGATTGATTTTCAACTATATTCTGTTTTATATTTTTGGCCATGAGTGATAAAGACAGGGGTAAAGGAGTTTTAAATTTTTCAGTTGCAGGCTGGGTGTGGTGCTCACATCTGTAATCCCAGCACTTTGGATGATCAAGGTAAGGAGCATCACTTGAGGCCAGGAGTTTGAGACCAGCATGGTCAACATAGTGAGAAGCTGTCTCTACAAAAAATTAAAACATTAGGTGGCAGCGCCTGTAGGCCAGCTAAACAACTATGACAACCACAACAACAAAAAAAATAGTCAGGCGTTGTGGTGGGCGCCTGTATACCCAGCTACTTGGGAGGCTGAGGCAAGAGAATTGTTTAAGCCCAAGTGTTGGAGGTTGCTGTGAGCTATGATGCCACCGCACTCTACTGAGGATGACATAGTGGGACTCTGTCTCAAAAAAAAAAAAAAAATTAAAAAATTAGTTGAGTGTGGTGGTATGCATCTAGCTACTTGGGAGGCTAAGGCAGGAGAATCATTTGAGCCCAGGCATTTGAGGCTGCAGTGAGCTATGCTTATGCCACTATAGTCTAGCCTGAGTGAGAGAGCAAGGGGCTGTCTTTAAAAGTAAATTAATTAAAAAATAAATAAATAAAATTTCAACTGCAAACATGTTCTAGGAACACAAGAAAGAATGCGTGCCAGATTCATATTACCTACCAAAGTTTGGTTGAATTTCTTGAGTTATTCCTTATATAAACTTTCCTAAAAATATGTGAATATAACTTACCAGTTATCTCCACATGAAGCAACTTTGTTAAGAGTCTGTGATACTGCAACACTGGTTAGATTCTCTCTATGGTCACGAGTTTGAGCTATCTCTTGACCAACCTCTCCAACATGAGTAGAAATGGCCACAAAAATTCCACGTGAAAAACCCATTGCAATGTAGCCATCACCATACCTATGGCAATAATGGTGACAATATGGTAAAAAAGGGAGATTAACTACTATTGGCAATATGACAAATTATAAGTACCTTTAATTATAGAACATAATTTATCAAGGATCTACTATGTGTCAGATAATATGCTAAGTAATTTCACACACTAATTCAGAAAATGATATCTATAACAATGAATGTTACAGACAAAAATGAAATCTAATTAGTAGAGAAAAACACAGATATCTTTCTGTGATGAGCTTTTTGTACATACCAATTATAGCAGACAATGTTGCCATAGCGTGGCTGAAATTCCAAGTCAACTGGGTTATCTGGCTCATTGAGATTAAAAAGATACAAATTTTTCTTGCCAAGCACCACACTTATCTGCCGGGAGAGATTAGAAGATTGTGAAATGAATTACATAGTACTTTAAGGAAAGATTAATAAACAAATCCAACAGCTGAACCTAACTTATGAAAACAAGAAGCTCAATTCAGATACGCTAAATGCTATATAATTAGTACAACAATGTGACTCATTAAAAAATGTATTTACTAATATGTATTCTGGTAAAGGTCTTGAGCTTTATATATCTTCAATATATCCTTTGAAATGTACTAAAATTCCTTTGAGGAATAACTTTTTAAGCTCTCTATAACTCTCATTAGAGTATTGCATATACAGGATTATATATACTCTGACAATATTATATATTAATATATTAATGTATTATATATTAATATATATACAGGATTTTATACTCTGACAATTCCAGAGTATAAAGAGTTTTCCATTTTAAGAAGCCATTCTGCTTTTGAGCCATCTGGGAACACAGGTCCACACCCCTGTAGATAATCTAGCCTGATTTTTTATACTCTCACTGTTTCAGTCACCTGCAGGTCAGTGTGGCTAAACTAGTGTCCATTTGCTACTCATACAGATCAATATTTAAAAGTAATTCCCGGGGCACCTGTGGCTCAGTAGGTAAGGCACCGGCCCCACATACCCAGGGTGGCAGGTTTGAACCCAGCCCCGGCCGAACTGCAACAAAAAATAGCCGGGCGTTGTGGTGGGCGCCTGTAGTCCCAGCTACTCAGGAGCGAATCGCCTAAGCCCAGGAATTGGAGGTTGCTGTGAGCTGTGACGCCACAGCACTCTACTGAGGGCGATAAAGTGAGACTGTCTCAAAAACAAAAAGGAATTCCCAGTGAAGGGTATAACTCGGTTGGGGAGAGAAAAGAGTGTGTTACTTATTGGGGCTGATTAAATGTGCACTTTGATGTATTTCCTTGATTCTAAGATGCTACCAATTGTAAGTCACTATCAGTTTAATCACAGCTTTTTAGGAAATAAAAGAAATGTTACCTCATTAAATATATGCATGTTGATTGTGAAATTCATTTGGATTTCAGTATAATGTGCTAGGGAAAATGCATCTAAGTATTAAAGAAACAAAGACTACAACTTCCAGAGCTCTGTTCTTCATATCTGATATGGTAAAAATTTAAAAACGATAAAGAAATCAATACTTTTGTTCTTAAAAGTACCTCCACTTTTGTGATGCTACAAGAATAAAAAGAGCAACAGCACCTATAATAGAAAGCTGTCCTCACTGGCTGCGGCATCAGGTAGTCAGTAACAGAAAAAAACAACTTTCAGGCCCGAAAGTCTGAGCCCTACCTCGGTTTAATAAATAATTTGTTGACTGTTACCTGAGTATATTCTACATAATCACCAACATTATTTGAGCATGGATTTGATTCCAAATTCTTACTGTGCTTTCAGCAGAGCTTCGGTCATCTGGCCTCATCATGGAAAACTGCAGGTTGCTAGGCTCTGATTTCACTGATATCTACAGAGGTAAAATATCACCATTAAGAGCAAAACTGATATTCAAATTCATTCTGAATATTAATAAAACAGGTAACTTGCATTTTTTTTTCTTTTTCTTTTCTTTTTTTTTTTTTTTGAGACAGAGTCTCACTCTGTTGCCCTGGGTTGGGTAGAGTGCCATGGTGTCATAGCTTGCAGCAACCTCAGACTCTTGGGCTCAAGAGATCCTCTTACCTCAGCCTCCCAAGTAGCTGGGAATATAGGCCTCCGCCACAACGCCTGGCTAGTTTTTCTATTTTTAGTAGAGATGGGGTCTCACTATTGCTTAGGTTGGTCTCAAATTTGAGCTCAGGTGATCCACCTGCCTCAGCCTCTCAGAGTGCTAAGATTATAGGCGTGAGCCACCGCATCCAGTCACCTTTTTATTTCTAACTAATGTTGGACTAAGAACCAAAAAATCCTGCTGCCACAGTATCTGGAAATCCTGGATGAAACAGAACACATTTTATTAAAGAAATATTAATAGATAAGCTTAAAAGAGGGAAAGGGAAATTTACAGGGTCTATCAGTAAAGATCAAACCAAAACCATAGTGTGGATCTAGGCATAGTGGCTGTCATCTATAATCCAGTGCTTTGGAAGACCAAGGCAGGAGGGCTGCTTGAAGCCAGGAGTTTGAGACCAGCTTGAGCAATACAGTGAAACCCCATCTCTACATAAAAGAAAAAAGAAAAATCAGTTGGGCATGCTGGCATATTCCTGTAGTCCCAACTACTTGGGAAGCAAAGGCAGGAGGATACTTTGGGCCTAGGAGTTCAAGGCAGTAGTGAGCTATGACAACATCACTGTTGTCTAGTCTGGGAAACAGAACAAGACCTTGTCCCTAAAAAAATAAAATTAAAACTACAGGGTATGAACCATCCAGAACAATTAGTTAGGAGAGACCATAAGGAAGCCTATTTTTCTTGGCCTCAGCTCTAGGTCAGAAAAAATAAAGTTCATTTGAAGAATTTAATCAAAGACCTACCATCCTATTCCCATTATAGTCTGGAGTTCAAATTTACATGTTAAATGGTCTGTGAGCTCCCAAAGTGGGGAATTAATACAAATGTAGAAAGATACAAGTTCATAATATCCCCACAGTGTCTGGCAAAAACAAATTCAGGTTGCAAAAAATTTCCTCAGATAAATCCTGCCGAAGGGGGGCTCAAAATTACAAAACTCACAAAGAACACATTAGGAACAAAAGTAGGCTGACCTAACAACAGAATTATCTGAGCTATATCTCTGATAAAATACTTTAAAAATTTCAAATGGTATATAAAACCAGCACATTGTTCAAATGGTATATAAAACCACTCCATGATTGCATTAATGTACATAGCTATGATTTAATAAAAAACAAATACTTTAAAAATGACTAAAGACATAAAAGGACTCATAAATATGAGAAAAGGCTTTCTTAAGTTCAGGCAGATTTTTTAATGCATATGTACTTTTGTATTGTAAGAGATGTACAATGGTGGGGTGAGTTCTCAATAAATAGTATTGCTGGGTTGAAAGGTCAAGTGCATAAGTAGCTTTGTTAGCTGCTTTCAAATTTCCCACCAGAAGGAGCATGTCACTTTTATCTACAGTTTCATCAACAGAATATGTTGTCATATTATATATAATTCTTGCCAGTCTGATAGGTGAGAAATAGTATATCATTGTGGCTTTAATTTGTAGTTTCTTAACTATGAGTGAGTTTGATCTTTTTTTCCCATATGTATGAACACCATTTTTATATATTTTTCTACAATTTATCTATTCATGTATTTCAGGAAGATTTTTAAAAGAATTACAAAGTACTTTCCAAAAATAAAAAGTAGAGTCATTAAAATAAACTCTCCCAGCACCCTGGGAAGCTGAGGTAGGATTGCTTGAGGCCAGGAGTTCAAGACCAGCCTTGAGCTGCACAGTAAGATCCTGTCTCTACAAAAATGAAAAAATGCAGCCAAACACAGTGGCACATACTTGTAGTTTCAGCTACTTGGAAGGCCGAGGGAGAAGGAACTTGAGTACAGGAGTTCTAGGCTTTAGTGAGCCATGATTGTGCCACTGCACTCCAGCCTAGGTGACAGAGTAAGACCCTACCCTAAAAAATTTAAATAAAAATAAAAACCCTCAATGAGATAGACAGATGATTAGACAAAGTTGAAGAAACAATAATTAAACTAATTTGAGGAAATTAGCCAAAAGGTTGCAGAGTAGCTAAAAGACTAAGTAGCTAATCTCTTATGACTAAGAGATTAGGAGACATGAGAAGAACCAGCATATGTCTAACAGATACTCTAGGAAAACAGAACACAGTGCATAAGAGATAATACCCAGAGAAGTAAAGACTAAGAATTTTTCTGAATTGACAAAATGCAGCAATATTAAGATTCATTCAGCAGACAAATCCTGATTAAAAAATAAATCCATACAAGTAACGTTATAGTGATTTGCAGAATACCCAATTAAAACAATTAAGAAAATACCAAATGATGCAACACTTTAAAATATATTTTGCTTACTACATGACAACTTCAGTAGCAGGTCTAGTTCTGGATGCAGACTTCAAAAGGATTAGAAATGGGAAATGGTTATCTTGTAGGTAAGTAATGGCAGATTGGTAGTGACTTCTTGGGATATTATATGAAAAAAATATTCTAAGGCCAGATCTTGATTCAGTGGAGGGGAAAAAATATGCAGATTCTATTTGTGATGTCTGATATGGACACAGAGAGGGGAACTGTAGCATCTGTACTGTATAGCTACCATTCTATTTCTAAACAACATTGAAAATAAATGACTAAAAGTATCAGGTTTTTAATGCTTTATAAGTTCTTTAGGTAAAAATAAACAAGAAAAATGCACAAAAGTAGAAGGTTCCTAGAAACTGTCATAGCAAACAATTTTTTATAATGCCAAATTAATCTTCCTTAAAAACCATTTGAATCTTGCAGGGTTGCTCACCATAGTAAATTGACTTATTTCTACATAACTTTCAAAGCTTTCCAGATACAGGAACCAACTCTTTTCTGTTGCACTATTTTCTATAAATTCTAAATCAAAGCCTATACCATGAACAAGCTGCAAGTTTTTCCTTCATGGTTTTGTTTGTTTGTTTGTTTTGAGACAGAGCCTCAAGCTTTTGCCTTGGGTAGAGTGCCGTGGCATCCAGTGGCATCACAGCTCACAGCAAACCTCCAGGCTCCTGGGCTTAAGTGATTCTCTTGCCTCAGCCTCCCAGGTAGCTGGGACTACAGGCGCTCGCCACAATGCCCAGCTATTTTTTGGTTGTAGTTGTCACTGTTATTTGGCAGGCCTGGGCTGGATTCGAACCCACCAGCTCTGGTGTATGTGGCTGGTGCCTTAGCTGCTTAAGCTATAGGCGTTGAGCCTGTTCATGCTCTTTTGCTTGGAGTGACAGACACTGCTAAGTGTTTTGTATCATCTACTAAAATAAGTTTTAGCAGGGCACATGGTCAGTTGTCTGCGTAGAATAAATTTGTAGCTCCCCTGGCAGCAGTTAGGGGCACCGCATGACTAGATGCTAAACATGTGATATGAATGGAAATAGTAAATGCATCTTCCATTTCACAAATCCTTTACACATTTCTTGCATTCCACTTCTCTTTTTTCCTTCCCTGGGCTGAAATACAGATGTGATCCTGGTATACTAACTTCAACCATGCAGATGAGGGCACAATACCCTAGAAAATGGCACAGTAGTAAGATGGAAGGAAGCTAGAACTTTGTACAGCTTTGTGAAGTAGATGTAGATGACTTTCTACCTCTCTAATGTTAAGTGATAAAGAGAAAGGGGGGGACACCCTAACTATCATATTCTTACAGCCCTTATGACTCTCTCTGTTACTATAATTTAGCCTATACTCTGACTCAGATCACCTTCTATCTTTTAAAGATTCATTAAGTCAACTTTCATTGATCTCATCTCCCAATGCCATAGGATTTGTTAGCTGTACCACAAAATTTGACAATCATAAAAGGTCATGCGTGTTTTATAACGATTAGAAATGTGTTCTTGGGAGTAGAGCCCTGTTGTGATCAAGATAGCCTACTTCCTGATTTTATGCCTGTCTCTGCTTCTCTGAGTGCGGGCTAGACCTAGTAACTTACTTCTCAAGGACACAATATGGCAAAGTGATTGATTTAGGTTATAGAGACCTTGGCGCAAGTCTTGACTGACTGCTTTCATTCTCTTACCAGCTGCTATGTTGTCAGGCACTCTATGGAGAGATCCACGTGGCAAGGAAATGAGAAAGGCTGCTAGTGAATAGCTCGAGAGAAACTGAAGCCCTGAGTCTAACTATCTGTAAGGAATTGAACCCTGTCAACCACCATGTGCTTGAGCTTGGAAGCAGATTTTCCCCCAGTCAAGCCTTCAGATGAGACTGCAGCCTTAATGTGACTGCAGCTGATAGAGACTGTAAGGCAGAGGCTCCAGATAAGCTGCACCTGGCTTCTTCATCCACAAAACCTATGAAATAGTAAATACTGTTTAAAGCTGCTACATTTTCAGGTAATTTTTTATGCAGATGACTAATACAGAGCCATGTTTCATATTCCTTCTATAGTATATAGTATAGTGCCATATGCCCAGCAGGTATTCAAAGAATGTGTTAGTCAATATTGCTCTAGCAATACAACATCATAAGCAGTAGTCCCAAGTGAAATTTTCCCATGGGTGAGATTATGTAGCTATTGGCAATACAAATTCCCTTAAGGAGGGAACTTCTAAAGATCTAGTCAACCTTGGGAAATCTAAATATTAGTAAAATTTAATCTTAAAACTAAATCTGAGGGCTCAGCGCTCTTAGCTCAGTGGTTAGGGCACCGGCCACATACACCAAGGCTGGCAGGTTCAAACTCAGTCTGGGCCTGCTAAAAAACAACTACAACAAGAAAATAGCCAGGCGTTGCGGCAGGCGGCTGTAGTCCCAGCTACTTGGGAGGCTGAGGCAAGAGAATCACTTAAGTCCAAAAGTTTGAAGTTGCTATGAGTTGTTACCCCATAGTACTCTACCGAGGGTGACAAAGTGAAACTCTCTCTCAAAAAAAAAAAACCAAAAACAAACAAAAAAACTAAATCTGATTAGAATTAGTATGGAACCAATTTAATTCACCAGTTAAAGGTATGCGCTTTATTTATTTATTTAGACATAAAGCCTTCTTCTGTTGCCCTGGCGAGAGTACTGTGGCATCATAGTTCACAGCAACCTCAAACTCTTTGGCTTGAGCAATCCTCTTGCCTCAGCCTCCTGAGCAGCTGGGACTATAGGCACCCACCATGATGCCCAGCTAGTTTTTATATTTTTAGTAGAGACAGAGTCTCACTCTTGCTTAGGCTGGTCTTAAACTCCTAAACTCGAGTAATCTACTTGCCGTGGCCTCTCAGAGTGCTATGATTACAGGTGTGAGCCACCATACCTGGCAAAGGTATGGGCTTTAGAATCAGGAAGTGACTCTTGGTCCAGGACTTACAAGTTATTAACATTTATATTATAGATAGTCATGTATAAAATAAGAGTTATTTCATAAATACACTATCTCACAATGATCACAGAGCTGATAATTCATGCTAATACTGGACAAAGGGAAATATACAAAGGAGGTTATATGGGTAATGTATTCATAGTAAAGAAAAATGTTCCAATGCAGTGGTCCCCAACCTTTTTGGCAGCAGGGACCAGTTTCATGGAAGACAATGTTTCCAGGGACAGAGGTGGGGAGTTGAGGAAGAAGGTGGGAGGCAGAGCTCAGGCAGTGAAGTGAGAGCAAAGGGGAGCAGCTATATTTATAGCAGCACCCTTGCTGGCTTTCCTGGCACTCACCTCCTGCTATGTAGCCTTTCCTACCAGGCCACAGACCCATGGACTGGCCTGTTGGCCAGGGACTGAAGACCCAGACACTGGGACCCACCCAGGCGCTGGGGACCACAGTTCTAAATCACAAAGAGAAAGGCTTTTGATATTTGGAATGGGAAGTTATTCTATATTTATCTCACATACAGTTTTAAAATGTTATAGATTAGTCTGAGAGACAAACTATGTGGAAGAAATTTGGATATATCAGACCAAAGAAATGTTACCATATTACCTGTCTTATTGTGTCACCTTCCTGATTACTAACTGTGATCATTTTATCTTCACCACCTAAAGCAAGCAGATTTTCTGTATTCCAACATCCACATGTGATTCTCTTAGTATGTTTTCCTGAAAAAGAGATGATTTGTGTACAGACACATGGATTTCCAAAGAAAGAAAAAAAATCTGTGATGCCAATCCAAAAGTTTAGGTGATATACCATGGGATTAAACAAAAAAGGAATTTAGAATCTCATCAAAGCAGTTAGTGTCTAAGCAACATTACTTAAAAAAAATAATTTATCACCAATCACCAAGTAGCCAATGAAGATAATGGCATAACAGTTTTTCAATTCTTTATGTAGATATAAGTCCAGGCCCTAATATAAAAAGATATCCTACTTCCTGACAAGTTTTATTTGTTTATCATATAACCACACATGTTACGGCAATGTTTTAGGAGAAGTAAATCCCAAAGCAGTGAAGTTAACTTTACTTTATATTTAGCTTCATGATGTGATAGACCTTTGACATAGCAGACTTAACATTCTTAGTTTCCAATGTTTACATACAACTAAAAAACATAATAATCTGTAATAATACTGATGTGCAAATATGAATGCAACCTAGTAAGACTTGTGTTAAGAACTGAGTAATTTAGCTAGGGAGTAATACTAGATAACCACTAAGTATCAGGAAGCCCTTTTTTTCTTGAGACAGGGTCATGCTCTGTTGTGCAGGCTACAGTGCAGTGGTGTCATCATAGCTCATCTCAATTCTCAACTCCTGGGCTCAAGCAATCCTCCTGCCTCAGCCTCCCAAGTAGCTGGAACTACAGGTGCACACTACCATGCCCAGCTAATATTTTCTATTTTTTGTATAGATATTGGTGTTGCTGGTTACCCAGGCTGGTCTCAAACCCTTGGCCTCAAGTGATCCTCCTGCTTTGGCCTCCCTCAGGGCTGGGACTATAGGCATGAGCTGTGCTCAGCCAGAAACTTTTTTCGGGGAATATTCCAGTTAGTGCAAAAACTACATTTTGAGGGGTGGAAATCACATGCTTAACACTGGGCATTTGTAAAGTTCCTGAGATAGATAAATCCAAGAGTCCCAAGGCTAAGTGTATTAATGAGAAGAATGTGTTAAGTGCACAGATTCTGGAGCCAGACTTACTAGCTTTGAATCTTGGTTCTTCTACTTACTGCAAACCTTGGGCAAATTACTTAACCTACCTATCTCTTACTCATCTCATTTATAAATTAGGGATAATAGCAGGGCCTAGGTGGGGCTTGGTGGCTCACGCCTATAATCCTAGAACTCTGGGAAACCGAGGGGGTGGATGGCCTGAGCTCATGAGTTCGATACCAGCCTGAGCAAAAGCAAGACCCCATCTCTAAACATAGCCTAGTGTTGTGGGACCTATAGTCCCAGCTACTCAGGAGGCTGAGGTAAGAGGATCACTTGTGCCCACAAGTTTGAGGTTCCTATGAGCTATGATGACACAACACTCTACCAAGGTGACAAAGTGTGTCTCTAAGGAAAAAAAATTAGCAAAACCTACCTCATAGGATGGAGGATGAAATAAATCAACTACTTACAAGACTACCTAACACATAGGAAATGCTACACAAGTCTAGTTAATTTAGCCGTTATTCTTCATTTTATTCTTTGTACCTACTCTAGACCCTAACACAGTACCTGTGCAGAAAGCAGGTATTACATCAATGGCTAAGTGAGTAGGCCCTGAGACAAGAGTTTGCCTGATGTTAGAAGCTCAGCAAGGAGGACAGTATGGCTGCAGCAGACAAAGAGAAGAGGCTGAAATGAGATGAGAGAGGTTACAGAGGTCAGATCATGGAAGGTTTGGGTGTCTAGTATAAGGCTTTTGGCTTTGAATCTGGGGAGACAGAGAGTCACTGAAGAGTTCTGAGCAGAGGCTCATTCTGGCCTGTAGGTTGAGAATATTCTATAATAGAACACGAGTTGCAGGAGGGAGATGACTTAAGAGGAGACTGCAGAAACTCAGGTGGACAATATCTGAACTGTGTGCCCTAGGTACCCTAGGGTAGTAGCAGTTGAGGTGATGAGACGGCTGGATTCTAGAGATCTTTGGAGGTAGAGCCTATAAGATCTTCAGACAAATTAAAAGTATGGCATAAAGATTTGGGAGTAGGGGACGTCATCAATGCTAGGAGGGAAAGCTGGGGCTCAAGAGATTTTGGAGATTAAATTTGAAGAGTCTATTAGACATCTCATTGAAGATGTTGAATAAGAAGTTGGATGTATGAATTTACAGTGTGGAAGAGACAACTTGGGAGTTTTCAGGCTATAGCTAGTATTTTGAAAGACCAGAGTGTAAAAGCATAAAAGTGAAAGTTAATATTCAGAGACAAGACTGGGAATCTAGAGATTTGTCATGAGAACTGGGTGTCCAAAGAAACATGCATTAGGAAGGGAAAAAAGACTGTATCAAGAAAGGTGGGAGGATGCCAAAGACAAACTTGTTTTTATACCCAAGAAAGGAAGAAAATCTCTTCTTCTTCCTTTTTCTTATATACTTCAAGGGCCTTCTGCTTCTAGTGCTCAGACATCAAGGTAGCCTACTCATCAATAATAACAGTTAACACCTACAGTGTGCCTACTTACAGTGTTGTGGGCACCTAATGCATCCTGATTCATTCAATATTAACTCACAGTTAATGTACCATGGTAAGTGAAATCTGAACTGTGTTACTGGCATTATTTAATTAAACTGTTGTAACCGAAATTCATGCACATCAAGCCATGCAAAGCCTGTATCTATTCTAGTTCAAGGAGACAAATCAGTGTAACATGAAAGAAAGAAAGAAACAGATATTTAATTACTATAAAGTGCTGTTAAGTCATGCAAACATGAGCTGCTATCACAAGTGAATGGCTTGGTATTAAGGAAGTTAAGAGGGAAAAAAGCAGACCCACAAGTCACAGCCAACTCAGGTGACTATTTATTTAGCTAAAAGGCCTAGGATATATCATTATTCTGACTCTTTTCAGGCCCATTTTATATAATTAATAAATAAATGTGAACAGAATCAATACATTAAATATAAAGATCACATATAAAATCATGTATATAGGACAAATACCTGACACAAAAATAATCATGCTCTAACAAAATATTTTTTTATACCTTAAGTATCAGAACTTCTGGTAGGATATACTTGCAGATGAAGTAGGAAACAGAAATGCCTACTGACATCAACAGACAAACTAATTTATATGGGGGAAGTTGGTATTTGTGATTTAAAAAAAAATTAGTTTAATTTTTCGAACAGTTCAATGGCATTACTATTTAGCTGTCGCAATAAAAATTAACATTAAAGATATATATGCAAAAATAATCTGAAATTATTTAACTGTCTTTAATGGAAGGGCACTTTCTCAAGTACTCTGTGGGTACCACTATCTCCAGAGTCAAATTCCTTTATTAGCAGTAAATTTTTCTGGTCACTAGGATGTAATTAAGCCCACTATTTCCACTATTCATAAGCATAATGCTATAATAATTGAAAAGAATTGATGTTTCTTCTTGGGTATTCAGAGGTCTGATGCCAAATGACCAGAAGTTGGGGGAATCAAAGAGCTAAAACAACCTTAAACATGGAACAGACAATCCTTAGTTTGAAGACAATGAGGGATTGGAATTAGAAATATGATTATACTCTATCCAAGCAATCACCAAATATTTTAATGCAACTACAATGTGGACTAAAATTATCACATATTATAATATAATTAACTAAAATTAACACATATTATCAATGAGTTATTCCATGTCCAGAAAGGGCCAAATGGAAGCCATGCTATTAATGTCCTGATACCCAAAGGCATAGGCTAACCTTAACTCAATCTATTCTATGTAGCCTGAGAAATTTTTAGTAAGCAGTAAAGAAGGATCTTCTAGTTTAGACAGAGATAAGACTCGAGGAAATGGGGCTGTGGTAATACCACAGATTTCTCTTGTAATATTGGGGACATCTAAGGCAGCAGAATTTACATTTAGGTAAAGCAGCTCAAATATTTAGCAATGGTTCCAGCTATCACCTACCAAGGATAGGAATCTTTCGAGATGTCTGACGATTATAAATAAGCAAATTTCCTTTAACAGTTCCAACAGCCAGGAAACTTCCAATTTTTGACCAAAGAAGGAAAGACATTTGATCCCTGTAATATTAAGATACAAATTACTAAACAATTTACAATCATAACCTCCAAATAGTCCTTTTAAAATGTACTTCATGAATAATTTTAACATATACTGAGGAGCTGAAGTACAAAATTACAACTGAATGCTACAAAGACTAAGAGTTAAAGACATTTAGAGATGCTATAAGATGACCTTAGGGCCAGTGAGACTCAAAATACAATGTATAATGAATACAGACTTCAATCCAGTTATGACAGAACCTCAAATTTCATGATAAGACTTATAAGATCAAGAGATATTAATTTGTCTACTAATGATAGGTTTTTTTTCCTTCTTCATAGACAGGGCCCCACTCTTATCTCCCAGGCTGGAGTGTTGTGGCATGATTGTAACTCACTGTAACCTCAAATTCCTAGCTGCAAGTGAACCTCCTGAGTAGCTAGGACTATAGGCGCACCATCACAAGCAGCTAATTTTTCAATTTTTTAAATAAATGGGGTCTCAGTGTGTTGCCCAAGCTGGTCTCAAACTCCTGGCCTCAAGCAATCCTCCCACCTTAGCCTCCCAAAGTGCTGGGATCCCAGGCAAGAGCCGCTGATTTAATGATAGTAAACCCTGGGGTGGCAGCCAGCCACCCGTTTCAGCCAGTCCTCCAGGTGACTGTGATGCAGCTAAACCTGGAGCACCACTGACAGACCATTCTACTGTTTTCAGAAAGATGCTTCCAAGAATGCAAAAGGTGGTAATAAGAGAACAGATGAGTAAAATTAAAGAGGTCTCTTCTGGCTAAATCAGAACTTGAGTTGGCTCGGTGCCTGTGGCTCAACGGACTAAGGCGCCAGCCACGTACACCTGAGCTGGCGGGTTCGAATCCAGCCTGGGCCCGCCAAACAACAATGATGGCTGCAACCAAAAAAAAAAAAAAAATGGTTGGGCGTTGTGGCGGGCGCCTATAGTTCCAGCTTCTTGGGAGGCGGAGGCAAGAGACTCGCTTGAGCCCAGGAATTGGAGGTTGCTGTGAGCTGTGATGCCACAGTACTCTATCCAGGGAGACAGCTTGAGGCTCTGTCTCAAAAAAAAAGAACTTGAGGGTTAAAAATTACATACTTAATTAACATCAGTTTATGAAAGGCTGAAAAACCATGATGATACTTGGACAAGAAATTTGAAGTATAAGAAAAGTTAGTTGTAATAATAGGTGAATATAATAAAATATTTAGCGTTTTTTAAATTTTCTTTCTTGCCCTGTAGAGTGTCCTGGTGTTATGGCTTATAACAACCTCAAACTCTCAGGCTCTGATCCTCTTGCCTCCGCCTCCTGAGCAGCTGGGACTACGGGTGCCTGCCACAACGCCCAGCTATTTTTGAGACAGGTGGTCTCATTCTTGCTCAGGCTGGTCCAAAACTCCTGAGCTCAAGCAATCCACCCACCTCAGCCTTTTAGAGTGCTAGGATTACAAGCATGAGCCATAGTTAAAAGTTTTAGTAAGGGAGTATTAATATACCTAGGGGTTCTAGGTTCTTCTTTACAAAGTATAAATTTGCAGTTTTCTCTTTTTTACTTGTCTAAGTAGGTGCAACAGTCATGATTACGTACCCCTGATATCTCTGCAGAGTGTAACTGACCAAGGTACCCAGCTGGTAGGTGTGGACACCATCACCTCTGTGAGCTGGGCCACGCCTTTCCATGGGCTACTCCCAGGGGCTGAGTAAGGAAAGGGTGCTGCTAAGGCCCATTCCAGGGCAAGACTCCTTTCCCAGGTAACTCTGGCTAAAAGCCTCCCCACAGGCCTAGCTGAACTGGCTTAATTAGAACTGTGCTACACTTTAAGATGTTTCTACGCAATCTTTCTTTCTCTCTTTTCCTAAGGGACTGATATCACTAGGATCTGACAACTCTTCCAATCTCTTCTCCTTCCCCCTCTGTATTCCTTCACAGGCATTTCCTGTAATAAATCTCTTACACATGTAATCTTGTCTTGGAGCCTGCTTCTCAGAAACATCAATAAAAGAATTGGGCATGAGCTCAATAAGAGCAGAGAAAAGAGGAACTGTATAACAAGAACAATGTCTGACTCGCCACAGTGGTCACCTATAATAAGAGCAGTATATAAGATTAGATCACTCAACAGTTGATCATCACCAACAGTCACACGACAACCAATTAGAAAGAGGGTTAACAGTACGTTCCAAGAAGATTAAGTAACCAAATACCCTTAAAAGAAGAGATAATTCAACAGACTCTATCCCTTTTCTCTTAGGACATAAGGCTCCACAAATTACGATAAGATACTAAAGCATACATAAGTTTCACTAATGCTAACAGATCAGGCCAAAATATAATACTCACATGTACCTTTGGCCACACAAAACTTGTAGAATATATCATTCTAGGGGAATGCACAGGCTGCAAAAACTGCAACCTGTGTGAAAGGCAGGAGGTTAAAAGAATCTTACTAATATGACAACAGAAGGTCCATTATTGTAAAAGAGGATGAGTAGGATGACTAATACTCAGGTCTGAACTGCCTTGGGAGAAGCAATCATGTCCTATGATTCAACCAAGAATGGATTAACTGATGAACCAGATGCTATATATAGGGTTTTCTCTGGAAAGATTGCTGTATTCCAGTTACATAACTAAATGATCACTACTGTTAAGTATAGGCAGGATCAGAACAAATACTGCTATAATCATAAAAGGATAGAAAAACATATAAGAAAAATGAAGAAATGAGGTGATGCCTGTAGCTCAACAGCTAGGGCACTGGCCACATACACCCAGGCTGGTGGGTTCGAACTCAGCCTGGCCCAGCTACACAAAAATGACAACTGCAACAAAAAAATAGCTGGGCATTGTGGTGGATCCCAGCTACTTGGGAGGCTGAGGCAAGAGAATCACTTAAGCCCAAGAGTGTGAGGTTGCTGTGAGCTGTGACGCCACAGGACTCTACTGAGAGTGACATAGTGAGACTCTGTCTCAAAAAAAAAGGAAGAAATGAATTCAACTCATTAAGTTAACAGTATTTTTATTTAAGTGACACTATTGTAAGTTTTGTAATAATCATATTTAGATATATTTTTTACTCTAAGGTGTTTGAAGTGCTCAAAAGAATCAATTCAGGTTAAATGTATTAATGAAATCTAAATTGTTTAACAGCATTTGCTAATTTTGTAAAATAAAAATGTTTACGAAAAACTGACAGTTTTATTAACTATCTATAATAGGTTCACCTTTAAATAAAGAACAAACAGGTATGCCTATATGTATACAAAAGTCCTTTAGTCATTAAGTTTTAATATCATTAGCAAAATATTACTTTTAATAACAATTGCAACTACATCTACCATTAAATTTCATGCCTGGTCATGACATACATATAAATATCACAACAAGCCTAACATGATGTGGGAAGATGACTCTGTGGGAAGACAGACAGCTGGAGGCAGAGGTTACCAGTTAGAAACACCTGGGGATTAATTATGCACTTTTAGTGAGAATGTGGCCTCACTGATGCTGAATTTGATTCAAGAATCAGTACTTCATAAGTCTTCCCTTGAATGGAAGCACAGAGTGCATAGTTTTTCTGAAAAGTGACATAAACCCAAAGTGTAAAAGGATATAGCAAGAAATGAAGATCCTTAGATCGGGCAGTTTCTTCTGCAGCTATATGGCCCAAGAGTCACTTTAGAGGGTTGGAGACAGTGCACTAGGTTATGTCCAGTCCTGTTCTGCATGGCCACCTTGCTACCTCTGGGTTCAGTTATTCCTTAGCAAATAATCTTACAGTATGTGGTGTGATTTCTTCCTACCCACCTGCAGGCCACTTGAAGCAGATGTTATTACACCCATTTCATGCAGATGAAGAAATTGAGGCTTTTAGAAAAGGTAAGCAACTTGTCCAAGGTCAAAATGGCAAATACTGACAAGTTTTTCTTTTCCATATAGTAAAATGTTTTCTATCTGGGCAGAGACCTGTAATTTATTCTGTCTTCCCAGGATTTTTTCTGCTTGGGAAGTGCTCCACCCCTCACCCTTTTCTTCATCTACTGGGAAGGTGGCCCTGAATACTCCACTTAGTTTTTCGAGAAACTAAAAGTATTCAGGGCTGTCCCATGGCCAAATATACTCCACTCAGAGACTTTTTGAGAAACTGAATGGGTACCGGTGATGCAAAAGGATGATGTTCTTCTCTTGGGCATGACTTGCTGTGAAGAATGACAAAAGTCGGTAGCTGCCAGTAGTTATGGAAGAGTCTGACTTGGAACAATACAGGGAAAAGAAGAGCCAAGTGATGGAGAGCGTCTTGATTACATCATCAGAACTCTCAGATCCAGCTGTGCCCTACAGTCAATCCCATCTTCAGATTTTCTCACATACAGTGTTTCATTTCTGGACTTCTTAGTCTATTCCATTGAATGCCACTTTTTAGAGCTATTGCTATTTCACAATTATAACAACTTCATTCAAATGAGAGATGATTAGTAGGATTATATATAATAAACTTTCTTTTATAAGAAAATAACTCATTGATGGATCTTTAAAATCAAAGTAATGTAAGAATTATTAGCATTGAACCTATAAATAATCATGTTTCTAAGTGAAGCTTTAAAAAGCAAAGTTCCACTTACCTCATACCACCATCTAACTGGCTGGTTTTTTGTGTATTGGAATCCCACAGATAAACACAACTAGATTTCTCAGCAATCACTGCCAGGATGTCTCCATCTTTATCCCAATCCAGGGCAACACAGTTACTTTTTAAAAAGAGAGCAAAACATCATTATACATTTTTTAAAAGTAGGAAAGAAATCTCAATACTCACCTATTTGTGATTTTTATCTGTAAGAAAACTATATCATCTTTTTTTTTTTTTGAGACAGAGCCTCAGGCTGTCACCCTGGATAGAGTGCTGTGGCATCACAGCTCACAGCAACCTCCAATTCCTGGGCTCAAGTGAGTCTCCTGCCTCCGCCTCCCAAGTAGCTGGGACTACAGGCAC